>JAAAKQ030274188.1:0-34964 GCA_010016005.3 Zanna intricata | reverse complement strand
TTGCAATTACAGATTATTAATACACTATAGATATTAATACTATGTAAGATATGTAAGTTATATGTAAGTGTTACATTTAACTATCTAATCTGACTTCCTCATCAGGCCATCGTCCGGCTTGTAGCCAGAGTGCCCACGAATTGGCTGCACCAAGGCGATCCCTTATATTCAAAGGACTGGGTGCCTGTCCTCTCACAAGCCCTCTGAGATCTCTCCCTATCACAGGTCTCCTCCCAGGCTTTCGAATCATTTCAAGCCTACTTCCAAGCCAGTTTCTGTTCAGGCCTCTCTTGGGTGCTGATTGTCTCCTAGCCAGATCCACTAGGGCAGATTGCAGAGCTAGTGCAGTGCTCCTCCGTGTCGTGCCGTAGGTCAAGCAGTGTGGCGCCTCACAACAACCAACTGCCCTGGGGCCAGTTGTTCTGCAATTAAAATAGGCTCCTATCCTGTCATCACCCTTACAATATCTGGTAACATGGCCAGCTTTGTGACAGTAGTAGCATCTCAAAGATTGTTCTATGATGTCCACCCTGCAGAACACTGAGCCAATTCTTATCCAGCCCTTCTTTACAATTGTCTCAGCTAAGGCTGCCAGCAATCAACAGATGGCAACTTAGTCTCGCCATATCCAGTTCTTAAACCATAACAAGTGTCCTCAGACAAACCCTTTCGAGCAACCTCACGCAGCCCTTCCATAATCATTCCCTTGTATATCATTCTTGAGATCCATTATCCTCAGGGCAGTTGTCCTAGTCTTTGCGGTCATCTTTTCTTTTTGATCGTGGAGATAACCGCCTTCTGAAAGGCGCCTGCCTTCTTCTGTATGGAGAGTATTTCAGTGGTAGGAGGTATCATAACCTCAGTTCAGGGCTTTTTTTAGGAGATTCACATAAGAAATATCCTTTTAAATACAATCGTCTGCGTCTTGTAGGGTAGCAGCATCTTGTCTATCTTTGCTCCTTTCCATTGGGAGTTTTCTTCCTGTGGCAAAAAGGTGAAATTTCCATCCCAGCTTCCTCCCCTCGCACTCCAAATACTTCTTGATGAGTATGGCAGGCACTTTCCCATACATTTTTGCCTGGATATCTCCAAGCTTTCCACCACTATTCTTCCTAATCTTGTCAAAGATCTCCACATTTGAATATGGAAATCTGTAACTTCTGAAGTCTACAAACGGAAGGTGTTCTTGATGGAGGATTTGAAACTAGACCCTTCACCAATGAATCTCACTTCAAGTGAGGCCATTAGCACCTTACCCACTGATATTCCATTGGCATTGAGCAATCACGCAACGTGCGGATGCTCGGAGGCTAGACTCTCAAGGTTTTTTCCTCCAACATTCGATTAAGGTCAATGATCATGACCATATCAGTCGCTCCATCCCTCTTGTAAAATTACCTCAAGTTCTTTAGGTAGTTTAACTGCAAATTTGTTTTGCTTCTTCCTAGATCCTTGTTTGTTGTCAGGGTGGACTGTACCTCCAGGTGAGTACAGGTTGTGTCTGCGTGCTGGCAACAGAATCTGTGAGTTCATCCTAGTAATTTTGTATGATGTCATCCCTGGTCCCTTCATACCAATCCCTGCATCCATCTTATTGGAGTCTTGTCCAGCGAGATGATCAATTAGTGTTAAAATATTGTTCTCTAACTCTCGCCAAGTTAGTAAACACTCCACATGCCTTGCTCAAGAGACCAAAAATTTTGAGGGTGGAAGAGTTCCAGAAATGAAAAAATAAATTTTCGGGGAGAGTCGGATGTGACAAGCAAAAAATTTGGGGGATGGAGATACCTTGAGAGGGTCCATCCTGGAACCCAAAGGGTTTTGGGCCCAGGAGCCTTGGCATGGGGTTACAAGGAAACTAGTGTTTCCCTACATTTGACTCAGAGGACTTAAAAAAAATTTCCTTAAAAAAAAAAGTCCTAGAAATTCAAATCAACCACCATCAGCAAGTGAATTAAGTAAAAATAAAATAGAATGTTAAAAAATAAACAAGGTTGGTAAATCTCTCTCTACTAAAAAATTGTATTAAAAATTAAACTAGGACCGACAATATTACTTTCTATTTCAATTATTATTAATTAATATACAATAGCAGTCACTGGTTTAACTTATAAAATAGAATAACTTAGACTATTATTGTTGTTTAACTATAAAAATATATTTATGAAACCATGACATGTTCATATGACCGATGAAGTCACTACTACATAACTTTCTTGTTTGACGATAATAAAAATGGTTATTATGTTCTAAAAACTAGTTTCTTTCACTTAGTTGACTAAAAACACTTAATATAACAATAATAGTTTGTTTTAAGTGAACTGAGTTACTACGTTACTCTCAATAGCACGCCAAAACTCTTGAAGCTACTATATTACTTAACTTAGAATTCTTGTTTTGTCACTATTTTAAGCTAAAAACACTATATATAAATTTCACCTAATAAATTATTTCAAGTTGAAATACTTTCACCATATAAACTAATAACTTAAATTACTAGTATATTTCACAAAGACTTGTTCACTCCTATCACTATTCAAACATGTCTGACTACCTCAATTTTTAAAAACTATTGAATGTCTCAAACTCTGCACTTGTACACTTGTTCGTTTGGCATTCTAAATACTTTCACATACAAATAAGTACGAAGGCACTAAATATCACTCAGTAGAGTCAAATGTCACAAGTAGTGGCAGTATGGCCATCTACCATCACCGATTCTCAAGTCTACATAAGTAAGCAATCTAACATAAGATACCAGTTACTCCTGAAAATGGCAAAGCTATTCACCAGAATTACAAACATTCCATGCCAAGCTTTACAGGGAAGTGAAAAAATAGTAATAGTTTCCTGATGCCTTCTTTATTGAAAAAAATATACTGTCAGATGTCACAATCCTATTGAAATGTATTCTACATAAGACATCATAAAGGAGTGGTTATAATGAACATCGTTATTCTCTGAGAAAGAAAATCTTGAATATGGCCACTTGTAGCTAAGGTGTTTTATATATTTCGTATTTATAAAAAAATAGTAGGGCAGAGTAAAGCAACAAATTTATATAATCATTTTTGGGGCATTGAAGTAATCATTTTAGTGCATTAAATATAATTTCCAATCGGTCCAGGAATTATTTACCCTCAGATTTAAAGAATACCTTCAGTGATTGCTTAATTTCATTTTCAACTCATACTAAATTGTAAGCAGATTGTACATTTTGGTTCAGTATATTTCTTTAATTTCCTTCTATGCATCCACCACAGTCGTTCATCAGTGTTTTTTGTATCATGATTATCATATATTTTATTAATCTGTTCTCATGACTACATCTGCTCATAAGAGTTTCCTTTCCTTTAAAACAAGAATTCTGAAGAAAGATTCTTTAGTTGAATTTTTAGACAATTTTGCTTTTTAATTCTTATCACTGTACATTTTAACATCTGTACTATACAATGTTGGAATCATTCTGAAGTTTTTATATTATTGAATTATGTAAGTATTTGCCATGTAAATATATTCCCATTGTACATTTTATTTTGATGAGATTGTATAATTAATATTATTTTTATTTAAATTGTAATCTTGTAGCTTTGTGAAAAAATAAATATTTAAATAAAGAATTGTCTGAAAAATAAAATTTTAATTAAAATTACACTGCAATTCATAAAAATTATCAAATGTGTCTGATATTAAAATAAAATTCTTTTAACTAAAACCAAAGTATTTAATTTTTATAGAGCATTTCTTTTGGACATTAAATAATTCTGATCTGCACATATAAATGTGAAAATTTTTTAATTTTTTTAAAATGTTTTATTCATTGTCATTAAAGATTAGTTTAAATATTTTATAAGATTAAATATTATTACTTTTAAGTGCACCAAATCTTGAGAAATATATTTATATAATTTTTTTACCAATCAATTCGCCTTTGCCGGCCTCCGTAGCACGAGTGGTAGCATCTCAGCCTTTCATCCAGAGGTTCCGGGTTCAAATCCTGGTCAGGCATGGCATTTTTCACACACGCTACAATTCATTCATCTCATCCTCTGAAGATATAACTTAACGGTGATTCGGGAGGTTGGAAGAAAAAAAAATTCACCATAAAAGCTTATAAAGATGCTTGCATCTTGCGTTAATGTAAAAATGGAGATTTCTGCCTAATGAAAAATGCCATGTTTGACTGAAAGTTCCATATGAAAGGCCAATACATTACCACTCAGTGAGGTCGAGTATGTAATGATAATTATGAAAATCTTCCCTAACAAATTACTATAGTTTCCAAATAAGAAAAATGTATATTTCATTTTAAATTTGTTCATTTGTTTTAATGTTATTAATATATCTTGAATAAATTTAAAATCTAGAGTTATAGAGAATCTCTAAATATCTTCTTTTTTAATAGGATAAAACAGCCCATTTTTTTCCTAATTTTTGACATGTTAGTACAAAAAAAATTTCAGTACATGTCAAGCATTGGCTGATACTTAACATGTACTGAAATTTTCATAATAGTAAATTTAGACCATTTTAAAGAAATAAATAATTTATCTGAAAGAATTAAAATAGCACGTTACATAATAATTAGAATTGAATACACATCTCTGTTCAAGGATCACTGTACATCTCTATGGCTCAAAATCAGAGAAATATATCTGTAAACCTTAAGCTTCTTGGAAGAAACAAAACATATGATCTGTTGTATTTGTCTGACTGTCAACAAAGACAATTTTTACAAATACATACTTTTAAAAAATGAACTGTTAAAAAGATTAAACAGCATCATAATAGTTTTTTTCTTTATATTATAAGGAAAAGAATTATTCAGAATATTGAAAAAATAAAAAAGAAGATTTTTACTGATACATTTTTCTGTTTCTTGCCATGAAATATATAACTGTTTAGTATAATATTTTTATATACAGTTAAAGCATTGAATATTGAATAGTTTAATTAAACTGAAATGATCAGGACTTTTTTTTATTTTATGTTATTTGAATTTAGTAAATTATAAAAATGTAGTTTTATGTAAGGTTTTAGGGGTGAAATGATGATAAAGTACTTACTAAATTTTATTTTTACTAACCCATTTTTTCTGGAGTAATTCTGTGATGTACTTTGAAGGTAATTTATAAATAAATGATTATAGTTTATTAATATATTCACACAGGTATCCACTTTGTTTTCAAAAATCATCATATTTTTTACTTAGCAAAATATGTTAAAGGTCAGCTGATACCTGATTTTCCAAGATAAAAACTAAACCATTATGTAGCCAGATAAACTATATCATAGAAAAATTGTTTTAAAAAATTTACATTTGATGATAATATGAGTAAAAATGTCAAGACTAATAATAATATTAATGCTATATACCGTAATATAAATTTGTATTATAATATTATGATAAAAATTTATTCCTTATAAAAGTAAAATTCAAGTTTATAAATTATCAATAGTAACACAATTTCTTTCATTTTTACTTAAATAATATTGGTTAAATACTTAATAAAAGTAGAAAATCAGTTTCAGATTGATATACAGATTGGTTAACTTTTTTTTAATGTTATTTCTTGGATGCAAAATTTTCTTTTAATCAACCTCTTGGTTTGTATTTTTATTTTTTATTTTTTTTTGTTTAACCTCCGGAACTACAATTAAGTATATCTTCAGAGGGATGAGATTAATGAATTGTAGCATGTGTGAAAAATGCCATGCCTGACCGGGATTCGAACCCAGGAACCTTCGAATGAAAGGCGAAGACGCTACAACTCGCACCACGGAGGCTGGTCTAGTTTGTATTAACATCATTATATTTTGCAATGATTTGTTTTCCTGAACTTTCAAACAGTCAAACAAATCTTTAGTTAATTGGAATGCTGTACTCTGCATTGCACTTGAAACTCTGAACATATTAAATAAATAAACTGGTGATATATTTTATTTTACACATATTTATGAACAATCATTATAATAAATAAAATATAATGTTTAAAATAATAAAAAAATGTTTTTCCCATATTCTGTCTTTTACCAACAGTACATGTTACCCATACATATATAAATAATTTAAAAACAAATTTTAAAAATTTATCTCACATTTTTATCACAGCAATTACTGAAGAAATATGAATAACAGAATGATCAATAATTAATTGGTTCAATTAAACGTTTTATTATTGATCTAAACAAAATTTAGTTGTTTCAATAAGGAAACATTTTAGTGAAAGACCCAAAAGGAATTGCTTAGAAATTGTTAATGAAGACAGACTTGGGATTTAATTAGTGGGATAAACCCTGCAACTCCAAAAGTAAAACTTTTTGTGCTTTACTGATACAATAGTATTTAACTGATCTCTTTAAATCATTCATTTAGATTTTGATTTTATATATATGTATATATATATTTATATTCTATTTAATTACTTGAAATGATTATATTTTATTTCCTCTTTAACATAATTTTTTTTTATGATAGATTAAGTAATAACATTTTGTATGAAAATTTGATTAGAAATAACAGAATTCTTACCAACTTTCAAATAATATCTTTAAAGGGTGCATTTAAACAAAAATAATTCTTACTCTGCAGATATTTAAGAAAATAATCTTAAAAAAAAAAAAAAAAAACATAAAATTAGGATTTTTGGTATAGAAATAAAACATATCAATGAGAAGATGCTTTATAATATTTATTTATAAAGAAATACTTGGAATTCCTTAATTATATTATTGTAGAATTAACTAAATTAGATAAAACTGAAGCAATTAATTTTACATTAATTATTTGAAAGTTTTAAACAGGGATGTTATTTTGAAATTAAAAATTTTAAAACCATTCATCCAATAATTATATAAAAAAAGTTGCAAATTTAAAAAAAAAAATAATGCATTGTAATATAATAATTAGCATTTCTGCAAGTGATTATTTTGATGTATCAATTGAAAGGCTTACCATAGAATTATGTCGCTAGTGAATGACAGAATTATTGAGAATGCCTTTTGCCAATTTGGAAAATGTTAATTGCTGATTCAATGGTAATCAATTATCTGTGGCTTTGAGTCAAAATATTAAATAAACAAGTACTTGAGATTATTGTGATAAAGATAAATGACTTTGTTATATATTTTTTATGTTATTGTATTGTTTGAAATAGAATTATAGTAATAAAAGGTAATTATGGCCTAAATATACAATTTTTTGGCCTAGTATTTATGTTTTTCATTTGTCAAGGGTTTTTATCATGTACAATAGACTTGCATACTTACTATTAACATTATTTGTATCTATTGGTTTGTCTTTAATATTTTATTTATATTTTCCTTGTGATTTTTTTTTTTTTTTATAGAAGCCTTTTTTTTCAACACTTTCATATAAAATTTTGTTCTTAGAAATTGTGTACCATTAATTAAACAAAAAAATAAATTTTATGTAAAACATTTTATTTTAGTTTTAATAAATATATAAATAATAAATTGATTACTTTAAATATAAATACGTAATTAACAAAAGATAATTAATTAAATAATTAAAAAACGACTGCCAAAAAAAACTTTGCCAACTAATGTTGCTTAATACAGGATAATTAAAGAGCGTAGCAGTGACAATTTTGTATATATATATTTATATAGCCTATTACACTGTTGTTAATGTAAGGATTTTTAACGCATGGTTATACATCTAAATCGGTTCAGCCGATAGGTTGTTCCTCAGCTAGTTTAGCTGCTATACTGGAACATACATACATATATAAACAATAACAGTTACACTCCTTTTTGGGCAGTTGTATAAAAACAGTAGATTCATGAATAAAACTGATCATGCATAAAGATAATTTGATCTAAGAAATTTTACATTTGAAAAATCTTTCAGATAAATGAGTCATTTTTTAATAACTCGCATCTCAACGCTTCATTCTAAATGATTCGGAAACGTCTTCTCTAAACGTGAGATGCAAGTTATTCAAAAACGACTCATTCATCTGTGATAGATTTTTTCTATTTTTTAAAATTTATTTAAACATATATATGTACCTACATATTTATATAGCCTATCACACTTCTGGTAATGTAAGAATTCCAATGCACAGTCTTACATCTAAATCAGCTGCTATTGTGGAACAATCATTCTTAGATACAGATATACACCATAAATATATTACACTCTTTCTTAGGCAGTTACATAAAAATATAACTTTTTTAAATGTTTATTTGTCGCTACATAGTTATCTTTGATGCTCAGATGTTTTCATGAGAATTTACTATTAAAGATAGCAGTAACAAATAAACATTTAAAAAATTATATCTTTAACAATGTACTTATATTTAAAGTAATCAATTTATTATTTAAATATTTTTTAATCATATTTTATTTTTATTTATATATTTTTTACATCTTGAAGTCTTTTAATATATAATCAGAAGTTTAGAAGCAAGATAAGTGACAGCTGTTTGTCATCAAGATGAAAAGGAAAATATATCTCATATCACTTAATGTGTTCATCTTAGACCATTGGAAACAAAAACATTATATGGAGTGATTTCTGAATCACCACATCATGCAAAACATTCTTCTTCTAAAATCATCTTAAGATTATCATGTTTATAAAAAAAAAAATGTTGTTTTTTAACTTACATTTATAATTTAAGCATACCTTTTATGTATATTTATAACAAAAAATAATTGTGAATTTTTACTTTGTTCAGTGTATAAATAACTAGAAAATATTTAAACCAATGAATTCATTTGAGCAGTAAAATACAATGAAGATATTTTTATCTTAATTTATTATGAAGTTTTTTAAAGAATGATATGAGATACCACCATGAGTTGTTTCTTCTTAAAATACTGAATTTGAAATATTAAGTCTCAGAAATATTAAAAGTAAAAATTAGTACATAAAGTCATATTACTTTGCAAATTTGTGAATGGATTCTTTTTTTAAATTTTTATTTCTAAAAATACATGTATGATTTGTAAAATTGAGTGTTTTAAGAAAACAAACTAATGATAATGATGGAGATATCTGTTAAAATACATTCATGAAAAATAGAAAATGAATCAATATGTTAAACAGTTTTTTCCATATATTACACTCAATTTGTTGATTTATTGATTTAAGTTTAAAAAAAATATAGATTTAGTGTAGATATTCATAATGAAATATTTTCTAAAATATTTATTTATGTGAAGTTTTATTTTTAATGTATCCTTTTGATATATTTTCTATAACAACAATGTTTATCTTATATCTATTGTAAATCCTAGCTTACGAGCTGAGTTTTCAGAATTTCTTTTGTTTAATAATACAAGGGTCAACTTATACTATCAAAGGTTAAATTAAACTGTAATAATATTTAAATATAAATTGTAACATAATTTAATATTTTATTCAAATAAGAACAACTGGAAATAGTTTGATGTGTTTATGACACATCAATTGATATGTTTTATGATTTTGTGGATTATTTGTTGCCCATTTCATTGCATCTGGATAGGTAGCATAAAGTACCCCACTGGGCTGGTCTAGTGGTTTACGTAACATTGCAAAACAGCTGATTTTGAAATTGAGAGTTCTAAGGTTCAAATCCTAGTAAAGGTAGTTACTTTTATATGGATTTGAATTCTAGATCATACATACCGGTATTCCTTGATAGTTGGGTTTCAATTAACCACACTTCTCAGGAGTGGTTGACCTGAGATTGTACAAGACTACACTTCTTTCACATTTATGCATATCATCCTCATTTATCCTCTGAAGTAACACCTTATGGTAGTTCCAAATGCAAAACAGAACAAGAAAAAAGTTAGCATAAACTAATAATTTAGTTCCTCAGGCAGTATTCATTTTATGTATATGGTTCTCCAAATCAAATCATTAAGCTTTTGATTTTTTTAAACATGGTAATTGTTAAATAAAAATTAAATAAAAGATAAAATTAAATAACTCAGCGTCAATTTGCAATGATGAACACAAATGATGCCTTATGTCCTCTTAAGAATGTGTACTCAGTGTGCCGCAGTAATTAGTTGATCTGTTAAACAATTATTACTTATAATAATTTCTTCTCAGTTTATTTATTGGAGTTTGATTTCAGTTTCTTTTTAATTCTCCAAAATTATATTTGACTTTCATATTGGGATTTACAGTGTATATTTTTTTCCATTTTACATTATAAATATAAAAAAAGTGATTAGTTATTTATTATAGTGTACTTATAATTCTAAATCATAATTTTTTTTGTAACATTTTATTTTAAAAAGTAGAAATAATAGATTATCTTTTAACTTACCTAACTCACCCTTCTTTATTATATATCCAGGTTTTCTTCAGTTACTTTATCGCCCATTGTATTAATATCCATAAAATTAAATGTCTTGATTTTATTAAACGCAGTTATTTTAAATTACTTTTTTTATTTTCATTTGTTTCTTTTATTAAAAACCGAATGGACATGTTTTTATAAGTATTTTATTTATTGCAAAGTTTTTGAATCTTATTTTCAATTTTTATTTGCTTATTTTAACTAAATCATTTTTTCAGTTGCTTTTACTTTTATCATCTGTTGAATCAATATCAGAATTGTTAACAGAAGTCTGATATAAAATTGGCTTCAATTGCATGTAATCAATCCATAGAATATTTATCTTCAAAAGAAATTTTCTGTGCTTCATAAACAGTATATCAAAAATTTTTTAATAATGTCTTGGGACAACTCTCAGAAATCCATTTTACAATCTCTGTTGCTGATTCTCTTATTATATTCTGCGATTAGATATAAAATCAAGTGATTATTATTGTTAACAATAATAAAATAACCATTATTAAAAAATAATAAAATAACACTCGCAAATTTAAGAAATAACTTGAAAATGTTGAAGGTTTTTTAAAAATTCCCATTGAATTTAAGATGAAACCACATTCTTTTAAGTAATAAATAAAAAAAATAATCATTATTTATACTGTATGCAAATTTGATGTTTAATTGATTTATTTATTACAAGATCTAGAAGGCTGTCATTCCTCCTCGAATTATGGCCAGTTTACGATTGGCATTTGATAAGGAGAAACCAATTAGATGCAACTGCTTTTAATTGTTAAATTATAAATAAACCATCTATTCTATCATGGTTCAGTTTTTGAAGGTTAGTGCTCCATTTATTTCTACCACTTGTGTAACATAAAGGAAAGGATCTGTTACCATTCATTACTGTGTACTCGCAAATTTAAGAAATAACTTGAAAATGTTGAAGGTTTTTTAAAAATCCCCATTGAATTTAAGATGCAGCCACCTTCTTTTAAGTAATAAATCATTAGTAAAAGTGCTTCTTACATTTGATGTTATATGTATTTATAATTTGATATTTGTATTTTAAACACATTATATTTCAAGAAAAATAAGTAATTTGAAATTAATTTTATTTAAATTAGTTTCATTCATATTAACTGTGTGACAGAATAAGAAATACTTTTCGGGTATTAAGTAACTAATAAGTTTTTATATTTTAACTGAAGATGTTTAGCCTATGATTGTTATTAATCGTAATTAGATTTTTTAGAAGTGAATTAGGCCTATAAAGAAAGTAAAGCATTATAATTGTTTATTAGTTAGAAAATAATGTTTTAATGTGAAGAATATTATTTTGATGTTTTTGCTTTATTACTATAAAATTAAAATTCTTGATGTGTGTGCCATAAACACTACATATAATTACACTACAATTATTCTATATTGGTTTTTTTTTTTTTTTATTATTTTGATAATTTAAATATTGCGCACATATATTTTGTTCAATGATAACATTATATTTTACAGCTTTTATTTATAATTTAGTTTTAGTTTAATATAATATAGTTGATTACATTTTTTGAAGCATAATATTATTTATATATTATGTATATATAATTATTATATATCTTTAGAGAAATGTAGCTTTAATATAAAGATTTAATAATTAGTTTATGCAATTATATTATTTATTTTTATGCAGTTACACCAAAATAATTAACATTTTACCAAAAAAAAATTAAAATGCTAATTTATTTATATTATTATTTATCATCAATAAATTTTTTTTTTAGATATTTTATGTTTTATTTTACCACTGCTTAAATTTCATTTCCCTGATTGTTCCATTTCAAAATAAAAATTTATTTTTTAAATGAGCTGTGTTGCCAAAATGGAAATTATTATTGCTCTTCAACCTGTTACAATATTATTCAAGTTTAGGCTTACTGGTCTTAAAATAGTTCCTTTAATTGAGGCTCAACTAATCACATTAAACAATTAGTATATGTATTCATATCCAATAAAAATTTGATGAAATTGAATGAGTTGCCGTGACTATCGGTTTTCAGTAAAATTATCCACTTATCTAAACATGTTATTGTGTTATTTTACTGACTAGTTTATTCCCCGAGTTCAAATCCTGGTCAGGCATGGAATTTTCACACACACTACAAATCATTCAACTTGATCCTCCTAATTTTCAGTTTTAAATCGGATATCTTAAAAGTTAAAGGAGATAAAGTTGAGGGATCTATTTTATTGAATTTTTCAGGTCAAAAACCATAGAAAACATTAATTTTGCCTCTCAATTAACGTCCAAAAAGTTACAGTACAATCTCATTTGAATGGGGGAACTGAAATTCAGACAAAGAGTTTCGCTAGCGAACTCACTAACGAAGCGTTTCCAGACGTATGTTTATACAAACTCATTGTTTAGATAAGTGGATTACAACTATAAAGTATTGCAGATTCCTCGTGGAATACCTGCATAAGTGATCACTTATCACTTGTATAACCTGTATAATATCACTTTATACAGTTAGCCTGCACCACAGGCAAAATTGTTCAATATATCCTCCATCATATTACAGACTGATCTTTAGGTGGGAATTTCAGGTTGTTTTACACCCTGGGGTTATAATGATTGTCTTTGGCATGGTGTTAGCTCTCAACCCTGATGCATATTTGGGCCACATAGCAAATTTTCACACTGTACTCCTAGAATGAAAAGTCCATAGAATTCAAATTTTTTCGACAGTGAAATACATTCAACAGTTCCTCTGTGATCAATCCAGAGTTCAAGAAAGGTTTCATCCATCCAGTGTACAACACTTGCATAATATGTGGTTATTGTCTTGCAAGAACCACTCAGGACTCTCTAAAATGTGGGCATTAGCCAGTAAGATTTGTAGGCACTTTTTGCCATCCACTTTTTTTCAAAAACATATAGGCCAATGATAGGATTATTTTAGATGCCACACTACATGATCAGACCTGGGAGTTCTATGACCAATAGTGCATATTTTGTCTGTTGACTTCAACTTTCACATAAAAATTAGCCTTGTCGGAAAACAATACAGAGGATAGGATGTCTCAATTTTCTTCAATTCTGTCCAAAAACTACTCGCACATTTCCATTCCAGCCAATCAGGACCATGCCCTAATAAGTGCCTGGAGCTTGCATGGGTCAAATTTTTCTTTCCCCAAACATATCAAGGAATATTCAGTTCCAGGTTGGTTCACCACTTGCTTCTTTGGACTGCCATAGGAATCTTCTTTGGCAATTACAGCTTCTCTTGTAACTGAATCATCAGTCCATGGCCTTCTCTATTGGGCCAAATCACCAACATTACCTATCCCCTTAAACTTGTCTAGTAATCGTCTATGTGATATTGCTTAACATTTAGGATGAACTTGATTAATTTCATTACTAACATTATGTGAATAATGTTAGAATCACACACTGGAAGATTTCCACACGTAACTTCTACAATAGCATCATTATCTGCAACCAGACACAATAATCCCCCTATGATGTGGGACTTTTTGGATATCCACAATATTTATATTTAGTATAAGTAGGAAGCATGACATTTGTTTTACCACTCTGCTGGCATTGTTTATAAAGACATAATTCTTAAAAACTATAGAATAATTTTATTTTAGTACAAAATAAAGATACATAGATCTGTTGAATTACTAAATCAAAATAAAACTTAAATCACTAAATAAATCTAATTACTAAGCAAAGACATTCTTATTTAGTTAAACAATTACTTTGTTGTATTTAGTAAAGTTAACGGAATTTTTTTTTAAAAAAGACCTGATATTTTATTAGGCAGTACACAAATTAGAAATTATGTTAAATTTTCATTGTCATGTTAGATAATAAATTATCATGGTAAAATGAAACTAATTTTATCTGTAAAAAAAGGCCAGATCACATTGTTTTAATGTAAAACATCTTAATAAAATATAGCCTTATTAAGATTGTTAAATGTTTATTATGCTTAAGAGTATTTTCATTTTAAATATAATATTATCTATTGGAGGTTCCTTTAGAAAGTCAAGATACAGAAGTGTAGCAAGTTTATAAAATACAAAAATTTACTATCAGATCATTATTTGGCATACATAATCATATGAAATATGTAGTCTAATATTTAGTAAATTAAAAATTCTAATTTATTTATGCATTTACATGAAGTACGAAGTACATGTATTTTTGCACCATAAAGAACTATGTTGCCAAAAAAAAAAACATATATATAGTGGTCCCACACTTTTGATTTAGTAACACTTTCCCATTTCTCCACCACTTCTATTGAAAGTTTACAGATCTTTTAACAAAGGTTCTTAAAATGTTATGTGAAAATTTCAACCTTCTAGGATTTATAGAAACAAATTGATGGCTTTCAAATAAAAATATTGATTTCCGATAATCAACATTTTTTATTCATTATAAAATAGCTGGTAAAAAATTATTAAAAACAGATGACGTATTGTTAAACAGCACATTAATAATTAGTAGTCATGACTAATTATTATATGACTGTTTTAATATATTCTAGTTCTAATTATCATTTTTCTTAATCATTTTTACCAGCTATTTTGTAATGAATAAAAAATGAGGTTTGGCTGAAATTGATATTTTTATCTGAAAGCCACCATTTTGTTTTTATAAATCCTAGAAGGTTGAACTGTTTACAGAATATTTTTAGAATCTTCATTAAAATATCTATAAAGGTTCAATAAAATTGATGGAAGAATAGGCAAGTGATATTAAATCAAAGGCTTTTGAAAATATACCTTTTCTTGAAATATACAATATATTTACTTATTTGCTAAAAAGTAAAAGTACCCGCTGCAATTAAAGTAGAATTATTTTTTTGTAACACCAAAAAATTTCTTTATATAAGAAAGAACCTTAATTTTTTCATCACCATTTTTAATAGATTACTTATACATTTTAAAAGTTTTACTGGTTTTTCTCTTATTATTCTACCAGTGAATTTCTTCATATTGCCATTCAGTTGTTATTGGTTAGGTTCCAGATCACAGATCTCCATTTAACTCCCATCTCTCCATTATTCTTCAGCAAAAAGTTTCACCACTATTCCTTGAGCAATCAAGTCATCCTTTTCTTGGCTTTTCTCTAGATCTTCGGAAATGCTTAGATTATTAAATTTTTTTTTTAGAGTTTTACATTTTGCTTTCCTATAAATACCCAAACAACCTTAATTTGTCCTGTACAGTTTTTAAGCAGCACACTAAGCCTTACATCTTCTGTTACTGTAGTATTTTTTTATTTATGCTTCTCATATTTCTTACCATACTTCTTGAGAACTTCCAGTCGTCTACTCCTCCCAGTACTTCATTCTCTTCTAGTACCATTACCCATGATTCTGTGTTAGAATAGTGATGTATGGTAATTTATAAAAATTGGCTGTTTATATTTTTCATTGTACTTCCTTGATCAATATTTAAAATTGTGGTACTTTGGTAAAGTTATCTTGTCATTTTCATTCTATTACTAATCTTCCAATTGATTTTTCATCCTAAGACATTTCACAACCTAACATGAATAATAATCAAAAATCCTTCTCTTGCATTTATAAATTACTTGATTTTTATTTATCATTCCTAATCACCATTAAGATTTACTTTTTTTCTGCTTATATGCATTCATTCTTTCCTGTTTCTTTCACCAAAATGGTAAATTTTCTTGTTCTAAATAACAGTATAAGCAAATAATGTTCTTGTTTCTTGGCTGTCTATTTATATGTTTCTTTATAGATCTTAGTTATTAACTATGATAAACAAATGCTTAGATTAGCAAGTACAATTGGAAGTTCAAGTAGTTGAAAATTATTTTTTTCTAAAACAACATTGTAAATTTTTATTTAACGGTTGTTTTCATTTGTATTTTTTTTTTTTTTTTGAGATGCTATAAATATATAGCATCTCATAGTCACTGGTTATTTATTTGTTTTTGTTGTCATAATCTCAAACGTATTTCTTTCCTTGTTTGTATTTTATTTCTGTTAATTATTATCTTCATAAATAATTATATTTATACTATTATAAAAGAAAAACTGACATACTATTACTATAAAGTATTTTTAATAATTTTAAAACATTTAAGCCCATTGTAAAGTGATAGATTTTTGGGTTTATTTGGATAATAAAGCAGTTAAAAGATTTGAGTTAATAATTTATGAATCAATTTATATCATTTTATCTTTAATATTTTTCAGTTCATAATATTCTACAATTTTTATACGTTGAAATGTTAATAACAAATCCATAATTTGTAATGCAGTTTCTATTGTGTCAGTTAGACATAAAGGTTTTGCTGTGTTAATAGAATGTGTTAATTTGTTAAAAAAACAAAGCCTTTTTCATTCAAATCACTTCAGTAACATACTTAGTTTAAAAAGTAAACCTCAGTAAGACCACTTCTTAATAATGTTACGTCTAACAGTACATCTGTTTATTTTTATTATATTTTGTATTACATTTACATATGATGAAGTAAATTCATCTTCTATTAAATCCAAGCGATGTAAGTAACTCCAAAACTTTTGGTTTATTTAGTTTTAGTTCTGGTTTATTTATGTTAAGTTTTCAATTGTTTTTTCTTTTAGAGATTTCTTTTTAAATACTGTTATAATTCCCTGACCAAGTGTTTAATGGTAGGTACCAAAAATAATGAATTTTTTTACAACAGAAAGAACACATCATTTTAATGTTTTACATTATTTGTCCCAAATATTTTTATGCAAGTGAAATATATAAAACAACTGAATAATAAAATTCATCATTTAGATTGCTTTTTCTGATTGAAAATGTTCTTACATAGAATATAATTTATTACTTTTATACCAAAAAGTAATCTTTAAATTAATTAATCATGTTTTCCATACTTGGTTTTGTTTTATGATATACATTTCTATTGTCCAATTTACAGTAATTTGTATTTCAAAACAAAAATAATGTATTTTGAATAAAGAAATAAATTTTTACAGACAAGTATGTTTCTTTAGTTTTCAGTCAATGGCAGTAGTTATTTAATTAAGGTTTAACTCCACTCCTTCATTTTTCTGAATTAGAGGAAGAATTAAAGACTTCTTTATGGTATAAAATTCTATTTAATAAATTTTTTCATGATCAAAATCAGTTTCATTTTCAAGAGAAAATGTAATTCCCGTACTGCATATAGCATCATACTATAGTTTGATTAGTCCTTTGCTTAGCTGCAACAAATGTTGAATGCAATGTTTCACAGAAAAAGAGGTACATTAATTTTGCTTTACACTATATATTCCAGTCATTTTTACATTTTGAAGTATGTAAAAGTCTGAATTTACTAGAGATACCATTCATTAATTGCTTTCTCTGAGAAAAGTGATGTCCACTATTTATACTTTTCATCTGGTGAACAGAGTGAATGTGTCACTTTTAGAGATGAACATTACCTTATTTCAGTGAGTTTGTGATTGTATTGTATTCTATGTGAGTAATATTGTGAGTTTGTAATGTTATATTTATTGACAGTATGTGCAGTTCATTGAAGTAGGCAACAAGAAACCACTTCACCCACTAAGCCTGGTGTGGTATTTATTATTCTTGAATGTAGTCAACCCATTTTCAGTAGTGATTCATGTTACATTGTCTACAACTGTTTGGTTATAGCACCTAACAGACAGTATAAATTTCATTATCAGAAATGTTTAATTGCTGTATAATATAAGAACTATGTGCTTTAGATGTTTCATGTACTTTAGATGCTTATAGATGCTTTCACATACATATATTAGATGCTTTCATAAAATCATTCATGTACATTTATTTGAAATAATCGTACATTTTCCTTTTAACTATGTTACTCTGTGTTTCTTTTTAAACCGTGCTTGGCAAGAAATTAAAAATTGAATGATTTTGTGGTTACAATAAAAAAAAAAAATTAGTTTTTATGAAGTTGTTCAAATTTATAATAGTAATTAGAATTTTATGAAATATTATCATTCTACCAACTTCTGTTGCAGAGTGTTGTGTAATCTGAGTGTTCAAGCAGGAGGTTCTGAGTTCCAATCCCATGAAGCTTTATATTTTTCACTATCTATCAAAAAAAAGTAACTGTAATCAGGTGAAAGCCTGTTGTTGCTTTAAGAATAAATAAATAAATGAAGTATTTTATTTGACTCATATAAATTAATAAATTCTAACATTTTCTGTTACTAAATCTTGTAACTAAATATTTGATGACTATTTTATTTGCGTTAAATTTACAGATGAAAAAATCAAAGTTAATTGTTTCAACATGAAATTTTTACAGCTGATTAACAGTTGCTTACATTACTAATTTACCAAGAAAATCTATGTGGTTATAAAGATAAATTTAAAACAAACAAATTTTTTTCAGAACTATGATGCTGTTACTTATTCACTGGTGTTGCTGGTATAGCTGTTGTTTGAAATCATCTTGAATTGGTTAGGATACAAAGTGAAATCACTTTTGTGATTTCACCATATCAAATGTTGTCATATAGTCTACTTGTACCTGTGTTCTATTTAATATATCAGTAAATTTTGTACTATTTTAGATTTTAAATGCTATGTGTAAAATAAGCTTTTGCAGCTATTTTTGTCCAGTTTAAATATAGTGTGATATTTTTCAGTAGTTGATTATGATATCTGTATTAATTTTATATGTTCTGTATTCATGTAGGTGAATGTAAATCAAAATACTCATCATAGTTCCAAAAAGATCTTCTAAATGACTTTTCATACTTCAAACTTAGAAAAAAATTAAATTTAGCATAATCTTAATACTTCGAAGCAATCTATTTTTCAGTATAAGATCTTCTTATCCCAAGTGAAAAATTATATTTATAAGGGTAAGGTTATGGACAGATCATTCTAAAGGCTGTTGGAATCAAAAACTTTTGCATAAAATTTTTTAATTAACAACAACCTTAACAAAAATGTTAGCAATTAAATGTTTTTCACAGCTAGTTTTAGAAATGGACACTACCAATTTAATAGCTACTCAATAGTTGTAATACTAAAAATATCTGATGTGGAACCCATGACTACCTTGTATGCCTATTAAATTACATATACACATTTTTAAAAGTACATTTTTTTATTGTTATTATTGAATTATTATTTATTATGACTTTTTTTACAATTGTAGATTAATTATTAATAAATCAATATATTTAAATTAAAAAAAAAAGGAAATGAAGTCGGATTCAAACCAATGTGCCTTCTCCTTGATATATCTAAAGATTTCATTAATTAAAATTTTATTTGGCTACAACTCTGGAATGAATGAAAATTAAGTACCACTTATGATATATCATTGAAAAGCTTTTAATGAGGGCTTATTACTGCAGTTAAGAAAAAATCTTTTTTGGATATTTTTAGTCAAGTCAATTACAATTGAAAGGGGAGATACACAACTAGATGTTAACAACAGTCCTAAATCCAAAATTTCAAAATTCTACGGCTATTATTTTTGAGTTATGCAAGACACATATGTATATGTGTGTAGAGACGTCATTCTGAAACTAGTCAAAACTAATTTCAGGATAGACAAAATGGAAATGGATATTTCTGTTGAAAACTGAAATTTTTCGCAATTACAACACTTCCTTTATTCCATACAAGGAAGTAAAAGTAAAGTTTAGTAAATGTTCTAACCTCAAAATTATGTTGTTTTTTTTGTATGGGACCACTACTTGTGGTTAACTACAGACCCCTTTTGACTAAAACCCCTTTTTTAACTCGGATCCCTTTTTTAACTAGTAATAAAAAATATTAAATGTTTATTTATGTCTACTGTTTTGTTTATATAGATTTATTTTTTTTAACCTATTGTATATACATAAGTATTTTGGGATTCAATAAATAAATAATAAAAAAAAGGATTGCTATTTTCGTTAGGTTATTGTAGCCCATTTTGTTTTTTGTTTTTCACCACACTTTAAAATGTAATTTCACAATCCTACCCTTTCGATTTAAATTTTTTAGTTGCCCCCTAGATGCTTATTTATAAACATATATATATATATTTGGGTTGTGATGGTATTATACAAAAAATAAAAAATAAATTTCTTCAAGCTGTTCTATTTGCTAAATTTTATTTTATTGTTTAATGCTTTAAAGCTTATTTAAAGTTTCCATATTTTATGAACATGCTATATGGTTTTTTTTTTTTGTAATTGTTATTATTTCACTGCATTTTATATCACAGTATTTTACAAATTAATAATTTCACATTAACATTAAAAATATAAGGAAGATATTTGAATGAAACATTCTATATTTTGTAATATTACCTGATTGTATAATTGGGTAGTAAATAAGATGTAAAAAATAAAACAAATTGTTAAACAGCTCTTCTTTTTATACATTCCAACCATAATTTTCCTGAAATTTTAAATATTTTATTTAAGTCTATTTATTATCAAACACTTTTTCAAGATCTGTATATGTTGTATACAATTTTTTTTACTGATCTTGCATTTTAAAATTAATCTGTCAGTTAAAATCAATTGTACTCTTATGATTTGTATTAATCAAACTTCCTCTTCATCTAATTCACCTTTTTTCATTTAGTTGTATAAATGATTAAGTTAGTAATATGGGAGCATAGGATATTAAATTTTATTTCACAGAATTTAAGCCACTTTTTTAATGTTGTGAACTATAAGTTTCTTTTACAATTTTTAAAAATTCTTACTTAATACTGAACTCAACTGCCGTTTTATTTTTACATTTATATTGTTACTATCTGTTAGTTATTTATTAGTTAACGACTCAAATTTTTTTCTAACAGTTTTATTTCTATTCCCATTCTACCGAATTCTACCTGGAAATCCATGCCAAACAAGTACTAATTTACAAGGTGTTTGTCTGACACAAAGACAATGTAATGCAAGGAATGGAGTCTGCTCTGGAAGTTGTGCTAATAACAAAGGAGTCTGCTGTGTTTGTCAGTATTAAAATAGTGAATATCATTTATCTATTTGTACATAAAAATTTATTAGACATAATTTTTTTTTTTTAAATATAATACTGCTAAAATACCATATATTGATGATAATATACAGTAGAATTCTTAGAGTTTTTAAATTTCAGTACATTTTTTGGTTAAATTTAAGAATGGCAGTCTACTTATAAAATCAAATCCTCATACATTTTCTTAATTATCTAATAAATTTTCAAAATAAATTGTGCAAATTTAAATAGAAGCTGTTTGTTTGCCACTGCAGTAGTTAGTTGTGAATTAAAAAAAAAATTAAAAAATAGACATTAAAAAATAAAAATACTTTTACTTTCCTTTTACTTACACTGAATAAGCTTTACAGTATACTATTTAAGAGAAATTATGCTAATTGCATCAAATTTTTCACACAGAGGTTTTTACAAATATTAACATTCTCTTTAAGCAAAAAACATAATCAGTTTTATCATTTTTCATCAGTTATAATTTTGCTTGATAATTTCTGATTGAATTAACTAAAATTTATGAAATTTTGGGCAATGATTTCTTAATATAGTTAATTTTATAATATATAATTTCATAATATAGTTAATTTTTATAGTAAATTTTGTTTAATTCTGGTTACAACTGGTAAAAAGGATGAGGAGATATGGTCACCAGTGATCCTATATCTCAAAACTGTATTCAAAGAGTATAATAATTTTTTTACTTAATTCTTTACTTGCAAACTTACGTAATTTAATGTTCCACATAATTTTCCTCTCGAGTAGCCTGTGACGAAAAGCTCTTGGTATCCAGATATATATAATTTTCCCAGTGAAGCTGGGAAAATTATGCAACTCTTTGTCAGCTTTTTCAATCATCATCATATGGTGTTATGTCTACTGTCAGGTTGCTGCACTACTGCTGTCTCCATCTGTTTCTGTCCTTTTTCAATACTTATATTAATTTTGAATATTTGAAATTTAAATAACAAAAAATAAAATCAAGAGCATTTAGTCTCCTTATACATAAATTGATACAAGCTTCAAAAGGTCGAACTTTAAGAAAAAAATTGCCAGGCAGGATGAATATTATTAACATTTTGATGGACTCAACATATGTTTATATACAACACATTTGGCTCAATACATTTATTTTAGCTACAATACAATTATCTCGGTGAAAAAGCCATTGAAATTCAAGTTGTTTTCATCAAGTGAGAAGTGGTTTCACATCCTTTAAGCATAAGAAAGAGCAAAAAATCATAGTGAATCATATTTGATAAGATAAGGAGCCTGGTGAAGATGTTCAGTCCCATACTTTGCCAAGAATTTGGATAAGTTCTGGTGCATGGGCTGGAGCATTGTCATGATGAATTTTCCAATTCCCATTTTCCCAAAGCTGTGGTCTCTTGTGTTGAACAGTATCTGTTACCTGATAGTAAAGAGTAATATATAACTGTTCTTTAGGAGTCAGTCTGTTTGACAGTCTTGTTCTTTTGACAGTCTGTTATTGAGGAGCATACTTGTGATTAACCATGCCTTGATAATCAAAAAGTACTATCAGCATGACCTTCATGCTGTTTTAAAAATTTATCCCAACAAACCTACAGTTTTTTGGCTCTCTCCTAAGCTTATTCTACTTAAAGGAAAGAAATTCAAAGACTGAAAGTAGAACAAAAGAAATACAATAAGAGGATTAATGGTGTTCACCATAAATGACAGAAAAATGGTTCCAACAATAAAATCATCACTGAGAGTTTCATCAGAACTTATTTAGATAAATGGGTTCTGATTTGAAACTCATTTGGAGACAAGTGAATTATATGTTTCCAAATGAGACAAGTGATTTAGTTGAACTAAGAGGTTTAGTATTTTCATTTTTATGAACCAGGATCAGTTACTTTTTCATCACTCCTTGTGTATGGGTGTCCATACACACATATACATATTCATTTATAAAAATGTGAACAGAAATATAAACTTGTTTTGTTTCTATATTATATTAAATAATCAGTCAAAACTTTTAAATACATTAGTTAACATTTAAATATTTTCTCTTAACTTTTAAGTGTTTTTTTGCAGATCAAAGAACATGTGGAGGAACAACAAATGCAAATATTACATATTTTGTTAACCCAAACTATCCTAGCACTTACAGTACAGGAATATCATGTACCATAACAGTCAATAAAATTAATTCTGGAATTTGCCAGGTAGTTAACATAAATGAAATACACATACTATCTAATGTTATATAGATATTAGAACAAATATTTATCTTATTTATTTATATTATGTATGATAATGTATAATGAACCAAAAAATATATTTTGTCAACACTGAATTATTACAACCTCTTTTCTAAAAGTAAATAATCTTCCCTTGAAGTAATCAAATTAATAATTCTTTATGTCTTCATATTTTATGATTGTTATTATAACACATGGGACACCATCAAAAAATCATCACAACCTATTAAGGGACAAAAATAGAAAATGTATACCCTTGCTTCTGCTAGCAAAAGCGAGTTTAAAATTTCTTTGAACAACATTGGTTGTTGTTGAATTTTTACGACTCTATAAAATAATAGGCCTAATTTTTTCTCTACAAATTAAAGAAAGAATCTTACCAAATTTGTATATTGTTGGTGGGTAGTATGTCTATCAAATAATAGTGAGGTTTTAAATGGTTACAGCTTCAGAACAAAGTATTGTAGAAACTTAAATGTAAGAGAAACATTCCATAGTTCTTACCTATTCAGTAGATTTCAACATGTGCTCCCTTAGTTGCCCTCCAGACATCAAGACGATACTCAGTCCCTTGCCATACATGGCAGAGAACATCGGGCAAGATAAAAGAAAAGAAACACTTTCAGTGATCTTTTATTTTAAATTATCCAGACTTCAAACATGAGTGGACTACATTTGTGTTTTTACATAACCCCAAAAATAGAAATCCATTAGATTAAGGGGTGGAGACCATCTTTCTTGTCTGATTATCACTGAGGAAATGTTTTGTTAAAAAATCCTCAGTTGCATAAAATGTGGAGAAGCTCCGTATGGAAATGAAATTCTTTCTCAAGTATTTGAGGTGCTGCTTATTCTTCTAGCGTATACAGAAAGATGTTTACTGTCATTGTTTTTACAACAAAAAAAGAAGGGATCAATAACTCTGTCTCATCCAATAGCACATCATACATTCACTTTTTCACTGTCACACTGATGTTCAATAATGGCATTTGGAGGTTCAGTACCCCATATATGAACATTATGCCGAGTACTCATCGAGAAACATGAAACTTTGCTGAAAATAAATTTGTTTAAAAAATCATTATTCTATTCTAATCTGTCCAGAATGTCTACTGTAAAATCAAATCATTTCACTTTGTCCTGTGGATTAAGTTGTTGTAACACCTGAATTTTGTATGCAGTAAAACATGTCAGTGTGTCTTTTTAATACATTGAAGAAAGTGAATAAAAATCAGTAATTACTGGGTTGTTTTGCAGTAAATACTGAAGTTTAGGTGACTAAAGAATAAGTAATTGTACAACATTTTAACTCTGGAAATATTCTTTTTACTTAACCAATATTCACTGAAACTTTATGAAATTACTGGTTCTCTCCAGTAAATACTTTTAAAGAAGTGAATAAAGCCTTAAATTACTTAAAATCATTTGTAATTACCGGTAGATTTTTTCAATAATCTAAGACCCATACTGAAAGCCGCTGAACATGAGAGAACTACTGTTTTTTGAGAATATATAAACCTAAAAACTTTAGAAAGCGTAAATCTGTGGCATATACTTAATTAATTAGTTTTTACAAGAAATTAATGAAACAAGAGGAGAGGCCATAATGCCCAGTGTAGAATGGAAATATTTTTTAAGATACTTGTCTGATACAGACTACCAAAACGGTGTCGCCGAAGATTTCTGAATTTACAGAACTAGTCAATAAAATATTTAATGATGTTCTAGAGAAAGTTACTTCCAAAGCTGCAGATTGGATTAAATTTCCCTTCACCATAGATAAAATTACAGAAGCTAGAGAAAAACTGATTAAGAAGTTCAAAATGCTTAGTGCAGTCAGAGCAGTTGACTGCATTATTTAGAGATTAAAAAACCGAAAGCTTTTGGTGATGCTTACATCAATAGAACGGATTATGCGAGCATTAACGTACAGGTCATATGCAACACGTAGGAGAAAATAACAAGCATCGAAGCTGAGTGACCCGATAGCACTCATGAGAACCGCATTTGGAAATGAAGCAATTACTGTAAAGAAACATCCAAATTTAATGGTGCCGTCTGTCTGTTAGCAGTCAGCAGGTATGATGCATTTCCTTGGCTCCTAACATTATTCAGTCGGCCACAGTGTATAGTTGAAACTACTTTAAACAAACAGCATTCAAAAAAAAGAGTGACAGCGGAAAGAGTGTTTAATATTAGCGGAAAGAGTGAGTCAAATAAAATAGCCAGAATTAGCCAATTTAATTTGAGTGAAACTGTAAAAAATGCCGAAGGTAGTTATTGTTTGTGCATTGTGGCACAATAGAAAAAACCCTTCATGATGAATTTAATACAAATGAATAGGTATGGTTAAGCATGTGAGGATGAAGAGAAAGAAGAAGTTGTAGTTGAAGAAGATGATATCCAAATAATAGACGTGGGCCGGCTTCCGTGACGCGAGTGGTAGCGTCTCGGCCTATCATCCGGAGGTCCCGGGTTCGAATCCCGGTCAGGCATGGGATTTTCACACACGCTACAATTAATTCATCTTATCCTCTGAAGATATACATATCGGTGGTTCCAGAGGTTAAGAAAAAAAATAACAGACGTAGAGCTCCGACGAAAAGGACATGCAAAACGAAATGAAACTGAGATTATATGTAAATAATTTCATATAATTGTTGAACTTAACGTTATAGTAAGCTTTTGTTTGTCATGTATTTTTAGTAATTATTAATTAATTTTATGTAATAAAAAAAAAGATACAGTATCAATTATCCATAACTGGTAATAAAAATAACTGGTAATTTCTACAGTCTGGTTAACTAATCAATTTTTATTAAGGATTGACACAATCGATAGACCGTTCCACATCAACCAGACGGTTATCGGCCACGTCAAAATTTTCTCTATTTGGTTTTTGCGATTTTATTTTTTTGTTGTATGTTTTTTAATTTCAGGAAAGGTATTAAAGAAAAACTTATTTTCTTTGATTTAATATAAAACGGTAAAATAAAATAAGAAAAATTAATTCAAGACAAGATAATCTGATAATGAAAAATTTTCTTCTCACTGTCTGGTGTGTAACTGGGTTATTTCTTTCAGATTTCTAAATTAGTTTTGTAAAAGCTGCATTTTTAAATATTCGTGTTTTCTCCGCGTTATGATCAAATCTAGCTGTTCTATAAGAACTAGTCGCTTTAAGTCAGTTGTGGATAAAGCAACTGATTCTTCGGTCTCGTACTACTTTTCTTCCCATTCTGAATAGCTCTTTTCTTTTCTGAAAATTGACTAGTATCGGAGGTGATGCTTCGTCTGTCATACTTGATTCGTCACGTTTTTTGTTTTATAACAATCCCAATAGCAAGCAAGCTTGGTATTTATGTATAGTAGATTTTTTATGTATTTCCAGCATCTTTTTCCCATGCTTTTATATTTATACGTTTGGTACCTGTTTTTACCTCTTTTTAATTATTTTATTTTCTATTTAAATTTTAGGTTACTTAAAATCCAAATTATTTTTCTAGTCATAGTTTCTCCAATACTTTTTCATAATCACTTTTCATTTCCCTCCAAGCCTTTTCTTTGTCTAGAATTTTCATAGATGACAATTTGTTCAAAACAATTGTATTCTTCATTAGTACATTAGTATAGTTTATTAGTACTTTGTTAATGCAAAGCAGATCTATTGCATTCCGATTTTGTTAATGATTCATCAAATTCAGTTTCACTTTTGCTGTCACTAAGCATTTCTAGTACTGTCATATAGGCCCTTTTCAATTTAAGATATCTGCCATTTCAAGATCATTTACTTTGGAAATTAAATATTTGATGTAAAACTTAGGTCTACAGTTACATTCTATGTTTACATGTATGAAAGTGTTACAGAACATGTATGTTAAAGACAAAAAAATTAAAACTTGATGGTTATCCCTTAATTCAGGGTAACAAAAGCCAGCAATACAAATTCAAGGTGTGGTTTCAGTTAGTTGGTGATGGGGGTAATAAAAATCAATTAAAAGGGCTAAAATAAATGTACAAATATTGCTGAATACATTTATTGGTTAAAATAAAAGTATACAAAGTAAAATTACTTACATTACTAGTGTGTTGGTCATGTTTGTATAATTCATATCTTTGCAATCCTTTGTTCCAAAGCTAAACTATTTAAAACTTCACTATTACTTTACAAACATGCTGTATGATTTAGAATTAAGTCAGTGTATATTAACATACGATTATAGATATATATTAAAATAATTGTACATTTAAGGTTTTAACAGTACTGTCATTATTTACAGATGAGAATTAATTTTATAGAAATGAGTATTACTGAACCAAATGGTAATGGAGTTTGCAATAATGATTTTTTAAATTTGGGTAATGTTTACTTACCAAGAATATGTGGGGAAAATACTGGACAACATGGTAAAGTTTTTTTCATGAAAATGATAAATTTGTATTTTATAGTTCTTATTTTACACTAATTTAGTTTCCCATAAATAATATTTACGTAATAACCAACTTGATGAAAGACAGACTCAGTTTTTCCTTAACAAAAAAAAAAAGAAAGTATTTAACAAGATTAAAAAAACTAAATACTTTAAAAGTAAAGAAAATTTTACGGAATTGAAAATTTGGTTAAAATTCTCGATTGTTCCATTAAAGAATAGCTTCAGAATTATTATTATTATTTTATCTGTTAATTATATTTAAATGAAAAGTAGCACTTTTTATTATTAAAGGTTTAATGGTCATTTTGCAAAAGCCATACATTTTATTGTTAGCTGCTCAAAAAAATTATAATTAAAAATTTACAGTATTCTAACACATCCTGTGATTTTGTTGAATATATAATAAAATGGTCCATTTTGGAAGACTTTATATTATATTGTCAGATTTATCAAATTATGATACATAGAGGTCATTAAAATATTAAAACTGAAATGCTCTCTTGTCATTAAAATGTTTTAATAATTATAATAACATTGCATATGCTTTATAATATTGAATAATTGAGTAAATATTATTCATTCACTTAAAAATGTTGTAGTTATAATATTAAGCAATAAAAAAAGGAATAAAATTACAAACAATCCTCTAATGCTATTCCTAATGACTTTAGTAACTTTTTTTATTAATGTATCTAAGAATTTATTAAATGTATTGATCAAAATTTTAAGTTGCTATACTTTTAATAATAAATTTAAAGCAATTTAATTTTTTTTCTTTTATTGTAGTGATGCTACACAATTTGCTTTCCATTTTTTCATTAAAAAGTATTTCTTGTCCAGAGTATTATGACTTAATCAGTCCTATTATTTAATCTGTGCTTTCTATAACAGTGACCTTTTAAGGCTCCTTATTAATTAGTATGTTACTAGATCTATCTAGCCAGATAGTTTGAAAGTTGCAGTTTTGTTGCTCTTCTAAAAAGGATAGATCAAGAAGATTCATCAAATTATTGACCAATTTATTGTTTTTTATTTTATAAGTTTTATAACATTTTTTAAACTTTATTAAAAACTCATTTAACTAATTTTGTTTCGAAAGTAATTCATTAATTTTAAATTTACAGTTTTGTTTTAGTCAAGGTAGAAGTATAGGTAATGCACTTTTAAGCTTTTTAAATTATATCTTGAACTGTTTTCAAAGATTATGTTTTGTCACTATTTTATTTGATTTAAGTAAGACCTTTGATTGCATTAGGCAAGATTTGTAAATAAAAAAGCTGCATTCTTGTAACACTGAATTTGCTATTAAATTCATTAAATCTTATTTGTATGATAGCTGCAATCTGTCAAGTGTGATAACATGTTACCTAAACTAATAAAAATTATGGGTATTCCATACTCTGTTCTTGGATATTATAAATTAATATCACTATTAACAATTTTGAAATATACATTGATACTCCTGCTCATTTGAATGTCTTTGCTGATGAATCAGTATCAGCTATCAGTGACAATTATACTATTGATACCTTAATAGGAATAAATTTTTAGATTAACAAATTTATTAGTTTGTTGCAAATAATAAAATTTTGGTAATCACAACAAAACTAATACTATGTTTTTGGGTCTTTGGAATCTTAAATCAGTTGTTGATAAATCTTAAATCATTTGAATATAATAGTTAGTAATTGAAACTCATCCTACAAAAATTGGAGTCTTGGAAAAATTAAAAATTGGAATATATTATTAAGCAGATAAATCATGGTGCACGATAGATACTGTGTATGGTAACACCTTAAAATATGCTTAATATACTTAATTTGTAGAATAATTTCCAAGTCGTCAAAAAAAGCCAAACTAAATATACTGAATCAAATCTGTAAGTCCTAATTAGTTAAGTAACATTAAAAAATATATATATTTTAATGACCTTCATGAATAACCTAATAGATCTGATGATGAAATATGTCCCATTCCAAAACGCATTGTTTGAATTATGTATACATTAATGAAGTCACATAACCTAATGTCACAGAACATAATGTTCTGTATAAAGGTACAGAACATTTTTATTCATAATGTGACTCAAACCATAAATCAAAATTTTTATGAAATTATTGTAACTTGTTTATTCCTATGATGTAATATAAAACTTAGTAATTTGAAAAAAAAGCTCTGAAATGATTGAGTTTCAAGATAATAAAATTGTGCTTCTGTAACGCCTCTTAAAAAAATCATAATGTAGAATTAATAATATAATATAGATTTAATTCATTCGTATTAATGGGTTTTCTAACCACTTCAAGATGGTCACCATTATGAATAGTGTTGTTTATTTGCATCTCCGCTGGAGAAAAACACTGAAAAGATCATCTTGTATCACAATTCTATTTTTGTAAAGTAAGTTGTTTAAGGAATATTAGATTTATTAAAAAATTAGAAATATAAAATTAAGTACAATTCATTGTATGTATAAGAAAATATGATTTAAAAATTTTCAGGCTTTCAAAAACTACATGATAATCACAAAAGAAATGTATTTTTAATAATTTATAAAATAAAAGGTTTAAATCCACATGTAATGATAACAATTTACAAAACTATTCGCAATTTCTAGGCTTCTATTGTCAAAACATGTAACAAAATTCAAGCTCTTTTCCTTGTTCTACCAATAAAATACTGTGACATTAGTTACTATGAAAGGTCATTTGCATTTTACTATGAAAATGCACCATAAATAATAGAAATTGTTAACCTTACAAAAGCTTTTATAAAAACAGATTAACTGAACTAATCTTATGCATGAGGCACATTAATATAGTTAGGGTCATCTGGTTATTAAAAAAAATTAACTCATGAGATAAGTTTTTACCTACAATTTTAGTTTATTACATATCTGCTACACTTTTCACCACAATCAATATTCAATTCTAAGCACTTTTTGTAAGGCTGCCCTAGTTCTTTAATTTCTTTAACCTCTCTGCATAGAAGTTCACTGCATGGGAATTGAACCAATTGACAACGGAAGTCTTGAGTTCCTTGTTGTTTTCAAACCATTGTCCACTAAGCCAGTTTTTCAAATGCTTTGAAGCATTTCATCTCTTAAGGCCTCTTATATTTTCAGATGTAAATATAATCCTTTGTTTACTATAAGGCATGTCAAAAAAAAAATCATCTACAGCTATAAAACTATGGTCATTTTTTAGAATGATATAATCTCAGACACATGCTCTTTACCTTCGACCTTTCATCGTAACTCAATGCTGCAAAAAGAAATCTATTAATGAAGTTAATAGACACAAATATTATTGGGAGAAAAATGTTTATTATCACCCCTTTTAAGCATGAAAATAACTTTTTCTGAAAAAAGTGTTTTTGTATTTTGTTTCATACTGATGATTAAAGATAAAAAATATTTCCCTTAGAAAAGTCTTTCTTATAAAATCATCACATTAAAATCTTTTAATCAAATATTTTCCTTTGTTCCTTTTCCTAATTTTTTCTTTGTTCTTTCCAACTGTTTCAGTCTATGTTGATTTTGCTTCTGGAAGTAATAACCATTTGCTCACAATTGATAGTTTAAATTCTAAAGCTTTTAACAGAAGATGGAATCTTCAGATCTTACAGATTGCATGCAACAGTAGTAATAGAGGCAAGTAAATTTTTATCAGTAGCTTTTTGGTATAAGGTTCAGTTAAAAACAATAATTGTAAACTGCATATAAAATCTTAAGCATATACAAAATGCATGTTTGCATATGTTTACATACATTTTAATTTAATTTCAGTAGTTATTTTTTTTTTTTTTGCATATAGATTTATCTATAAACATCTTATATAGTATGTTAGGATACCCAATGGATGTAAAAGATGTCTAGGTGGGTTAGCGGTCAAATCAGTTGATTTCGAAGTCGAGAGTTCTAAGGTTCAAATCCTAGTAAAGGTAGTTATTTTTAAACGGATTTGAATATTAGATCGTGGATACCAGTGTTCTTTAGTGGTTGGATTTCAATTAACCACACTTCTCAGGAGTGGTTGACCTGAGATGGTAGAAGACTACAATTCATTCACATCATTCTCGATCATCCTCTGAAGTAATACCTTACGGCAGTTCCAGAGGCTAAACAGATAAAGAGAGAGAGGTAGGTTAGCGGATATACAGGTTATCCTGGGATGATCCTTGACAAGTTCTATGATATTATGAGAATAAAAACGTCTGTTCCTGGTGATATTGCAGGTAATAGAATATCTCAAAAGAAGTTGTTGGCATCTAAAATTTATAGTTCCTAGGGCTCCTAAGACATCATCTGTGATCTGATTAGTATACCACTCATTACATCTATGGATTATGATGTCCATGGTACATCAAAGTAATAATACAAGGGTAGTTTTTTTTTAGATAAGGGCCTGTTTCTCTTTATCTGTTTAGCCGCCACAACTACTGAAAGGTATTACTTCAGAGATTGAATGAAGATGATGTGTATGAATGCGAATGAAGTGTAGGTAAGGGCCGTTGGCTCGTATAATTCTCTAGTTCGCGTTTATGCTGCAACGAGCCGCCGCGCCACTTACCAGCATCCTTTGTGAACAAACTCACGCCAGTTGCAGCTCTGTAGCTGAAATGTTCGCTTAATTGTGAATCTTTAAAATGTTTAAGATTATTGAATCGCCCGTCGCGTGTGAGATACGGTCAGTCTTTCGTTTTTAGGTGAGAAACATATCGGCCGCAGACATCCATCGCCAGATAACTGAAGTTTATGGCCCTAATGCAATGAGTGAAGGTAAACTGCGGAAATGAGTTAGGGAGTTTAAAGGTGGCCTTGAAAACGTCCATGACGAAGAACGCTCAGACCGGCCCTCTGTGATCACTGATGATTTGGTGGCTCCAGTTGAAACAAAAATTCGTGAGGACAGACAATTCACGATAACCACTCTGTCATTGGAATTTCCTCAAATTTCTAGATCGGTGTTGTACAAAATTGTGACCGAAAACCTCAGCTTCAAGAAATTATGTTCTCAGTGGGTACCCAGACTCCTTACAGCAGACCACAAAGGGAAGAGGTTTGCCAGTTCATTGGGCTCTTTGATTTGTTACGAGGAAGAAGGGGATTGACTCAACATGTTATCGCATGTTGAGTCAAATCGTTACTGGAGATGAAACATGGGTATCCCATATCACCGCTGAATCCAAGCAACAATCAATGGAATAGCGACACATAACTTCTCCAGTCAAGGTCAAAGCCAAACAAACGTTGTCAAAGCGCAAGATTATGGCAACTGTGGTTACGGCAACTGGGACCGGCGCGGTGTTTTGCAGGTTGACTTTATTCCATGTGGAACAACAATCAACTCAGATGCCTACTGCGCAACTGTAAAGAAGCTCCGAAGAGCAATTCAAAACAAAAGACGCAGCATGCTGTCAAAAGGAATTTTTCCCCTCCATGACAACGCAAGACCTCACACTGCTCACGCGACTCGGTTTTGGACCATGCACCACATAGCCCCGACCTTGCTCCCAGCGATTTCCACCCTTTCCGGTACCTCAAACACCATCTTGGCGGGAAGCGCTTCAGTGACGACGAAGAAGTGAAAGCGGCTGTGAACTCTTGGCTATCAGAGCAGGCAGCAGACTTCTTTGAAGACGGTTTTTAAAATTTAGTTGTAAGGTATGACAAGTGCATTAATAGACAAGGTAACTATGTAGAAAAATAGGCAAAAGTATGTACAACCGAAATTAAATGTTTTTTGAAAAAAATTATTTTAGTTTTTTTAAAAAAAAAAAACGGCCCTTACTTAAAAACGACCCTCGTATTATGAAGTAGGAATGTAGGATATTTACTACTTATTATGTAATGTAAAAGAAATTCTATTGATGTTTTTAATTATCACTGTTATTTAAATAAAATCATTATTTTATTGCATTTCAGTAATTCTTGAACAAAGCAAAGTTCTATCCTAACTTGATCTTTTGTAATTTTGTGTATTCATGTTTTTGTGATTATATAGCCAAATGAATCATCTAATTTTTATGAATGTTTGCAGTACTGTTTCTTCTTACAATGCAGTATGACCAATACAACTATTTTTTTTTATTAAACTTTCCATTTCAGAATGGGTCCTAGAGCAACTGTTTGGAAAAGCTCCAACTATAAGTTGTCACTGATTGAATAAAAAAAAAAATTTGGTTGTAGTTAAGAAAATGTTTAAATGTAATAAAATGTGTAAGAGTATGTATATTTTGGTGTAAGTATTTCTTAAAAAGTTATTAATCAATAACATCCAGTAATCTTGGAAAGAGTAATTACAATATTAATAATACAATAAGATTATTTTGGCAGTGTCTAAACCTTCCACAATCAATTATAATCAACAATTCCATTTAGATTTTCGTACTCGCTTTCCAAATAACTGGAATTATGCTTTAGTACTTTTGAAACTGATCCAGTCTCTTTTCTCCCTGAATGATATTGTAGATTGCACAGCAGTTAATAAAGATAATTTTGAAATAGTTGGTAGGAAACACATTTTATGTGATCAGATAATAAATTTAATCTTTGTTGGGTCTCTAAATTTCATACTCGTAATATTTACAAAGTGTTAATAAAGTATTGGCACCCTTCAATAAGAAATAACTTTTCAAAAATTAAGTATAGAAAAGCAAAATTCAGTCAATATTATTAAAAAAGTGCAGTCTGTTTCCCAGTATTAGCCCACCACACTCAATGCATCCAGGTAGCTCTGAGGGAGAAGTTCAAAAATTTATAAATAGAAAGGATAGGGTTATAAGACACATTATTTTAAAGTGTATTAAAAAACAGGAATTTTAATGGAAAACTTCCATTTTTGCAGTAAATTGTTGGCAACCCTGAAAAAAGGACAATTTGATAGCTGAGAGTTTAGGGTTAGTAAAAACGGAGTGTTATACGATACAACAACGTGTTTTCATTATTGAACAATATTTCAAAAATAATGAAAGTTTGGCGGTCGCAGTTCGA
>JAAAKQ030274177.1:0-10561 GCA_010016005.3 Zanna intricata | reverse complement strand
AACTGAAAACCGGGCAAAATCTTTCGCTAGCCGTAACTCGCTAACAAAACGTTTTCAGGCATATGTTTATTGGAAACCATTTTCTTATTTTTAGATATAGAATCCGTTTCTGAGAGATTGCCATGCAGTTTTGATACACCCTGTATATACTAAACCCATTTTTATGATGGTTTAACTTTGAATTTCACAAAAAAAAAATATGTCAGTTTTCAAACTTTTACCTAAAAAAAAAATACGTTCTGCTTGAAACATGTCACTGAATTTTCTAGCTTGGGAACCGTTAACACTAGTGTTTTTGCATTACACACCACTTCATCGGATGTAAAAATTAAAATAAATATAAAAGTTTAAAGAGAAGAATATCTTCTCTTTTTGGTTAGGCAGTTTACAACCTAACCAAAAAGAGACAATATTTTTCTCTTGAAATTTTTAAATATATTCTAATTTTTACATCTGATAAAGCACTGCACACCATGAATGTAGAATATTGTAAAAACAAAGCAGTAATTAAATATTTCCATTTTATTATTATTGATAAAAATGTTATATATTTCTAACATGCTTAATTACAAATTCATTAAAATCTATTTTGTTTACATTATTAAATACCTACTATAATTGTAAATCAAATATTAATGCGTGTATTAATTTTTTTGTTACACATTTAAAATGAATAAAAGATACAGAAAACTTGGGTTGAATTTCAAAATAGATGATACTTTCAATCTCCATGCTTGTAAGAAAATTTGGTCAAATAATTAGTTTTCTGTTGTGATAGTCGACTAAAGTCAGTTAATTACTTTATAAATATAATTTGCAAAAGTAAATATAATTACTATTATTATTGTATGAATATTTCATGTTTTACATTACGACTTTCTACTACATCTACTTTCAAATTGTTTAACAAATATGGCAAATATAAGTAATTTTCAGAAGCAATTAGGAAAGTAACTTCTGATTCATTATTAAAAAAATACCGATTGATAAAAGAAACAACTTATTATATATATATTTATCTTATACCTATATAATTTAGGTATTTTTCTGTAAAATTGTCCAAATCAAGGCACTTGTCATATCTGTAAACAAGATTTTGAATACCCTCATTATAAAAATCTGCTACCTGTGAATAAGGGCTGGAGTAACGCTTTTTTTCAACTCCTCGTCATTTACAAAATGGTGCATAGCTAACTTTTTCTTCATCTTTAGGAAAAGATGTTAATCACTGGGAACCAAATCAAGGCTGTAATGGAGGATGGTTAAACAATGCCCATTAGAAACTGTTGATTTGACATTGAGTGCGTATTGTAGTATGCAGATGAGTATTGTCAGGAAAGAAAACAATGTTTGAACTCAACATAACCATGTCGTTTGTTTTGGTATCGCCCTTTTCAATTTTTTCACAATCTTGCAATCTTGCAATTTTATGGTTTCAAAAAACCAATGTCATCAGCTTTTTTGAAAAATGTGTTTGACGGGGTTTTATTGGTTTTAGAGGAGAACTTGTGTATCTCCACTGCATTGATTGAGCTTTTGTTTCCGTGTCAAAAAATTTAACCTATGTCTCATCATTTGTTATTATGTGATCAAAGAATCCTTCTCGTTAAAACGGTGAAGGAAAGTTAATGCTAACCCCATCCTCTTTTTTGTGCGTGTTCATCAGAAAGAAACCTAGGTACCAATGAGCATAAAATTTATTGAAGCCTAACTTATAGATTATGATTTCATACAGCACTGTTTGTGATATGTTAGGGAAAAATTTTGATAATTCTGTTGTGAATCGATGATTTTTCTTGAATTTTCACATTGACATTTGCAAGAAGTAATTTGTGACAATTGAGAATCAACCACTTCTTTCATTGTTGTTTGTTTGACCTTCCTAAAATATATGGTACCATTGTCTTACCGCACTGTTACTCATATTCTCTCTATATAGTGCACAAAAATTGCAATGAATTTTTTGTCAACTGCTTTTATCGCAGCTGACAAGTATTTTGTGTAAGAAGATGGATGACGGCATCCAATTCACAGACAGTGAGATTTTCTATGACAGCAGTCATTTCAAACAGGAGTTTTACAGGAACAAACAAGCAGGCGATGTATTCAATAACATTACTAGAACCACACTGAACCATGCTATTCAACTGTGCAAAGGTAGAATTGCTATCCCCACTCCTTTGCACAATACTGAGGACTAGAAGTAAATTTCCAAATAGCCCTCTTAATTTTATTAAAAAATGCTTTTAATTATTAAAGGTAAAAATCATTTAATGGGACAAGAGCTTAAGAATTTTTATTAAAAATTTATTTTATTTATTTTGAATTTAGTAATTTCAGTAAAACAATTCATTAAAATAAAAATATTAAGAAAATTAATAGCCCCTTCAAAAATTCAACTCCTACTATGAAATTTTATATGATTAAAAAACAAATTGATTTAAACAGCTGTAAAAAATATTTAATAATTTATTTGTGAATAGAAATTTATGCATAGATCTTTATATTCTCATAATTTGTATAAATAAATACATTTATAAAATGTGCATCTCACATATAAGTAAGTTAATAGTTTGTAGCAATTTTCAATAATAAAATTATCCACCATTAATACACTTTTTTTGTGGGAAGTAATAAATTTTCTCCACTTCCTCGGAAAATGTTTTAACTTGAATTCTTAGACTCGCCTAGCAAAATTCTACTGATAAAGCTAAAATATGAATAAATTGATTTTTCACTTGATAATAAAGAAGATATAGTATGTTTAAAATAAATTCTTTTGAGGCTATATTTATTATGTAAGTTTTAAATGAAAAGACAAATTATTATTTGTCCTTGGATATTTAGTTTCTACAACATTCAAACAGCTTCTTGTTTTTTTCTAAATTTCATCAGATTGAAGTACACTGCATTGCTATTTATTAGGATAAATAATTATTTTTATGATATTTTATTTTTCAGTTCCTGATATGAGTATTAAGGGTACATTATCTACATTGGCAGCCACACTTAATGTTGACGAATACAAATTGTGTAAAGGAGTTTTAGCATTCAATATTGGTGAATGTATTGATGATTTGCAACCTAATAATAATACTAATGTTAAGGATAGTGATGATGAAGAAGCGCCTCAACAGGTTAGTCCAAACACTCTATGAGATCTGTTCAGAAAATAACCAAACTTTATTTTTTTTAATCCTTATTATTAATTTTATAGATTTTGGTCCTTGTCTCCTTTAAAGTACTTCCCTCTCCTATTCACACACTTTTCCTGACACTGTTTCCACATCGCGAAGCAATGCTGGATAGCTTCAATTGAAATGGCCTTTAAGATCCATGACAAATATGCTTTAAAGACATCAATAGTTTCAAAATGGCATACTTTCATCACTGATTTTAATTTCGAAAATAAGAAAAAATCACAAGGAGCCAGGCAAGTAGGGAGGCTGAGGGAGGACAGTCATCTGATTTTTGACATAAAACTGATGAATTGATAAAGCTGAGTATGCTGGTGCATTGTCATGGTGAAGGAACCTTGAGTTGTTACACCACAACTCCAATCTCTTAGTGCAGAATTTTCATGTAACTGTTGTAAAACACCTTGATGGTATTTACAATTTCAATGTTTCATCATGAGAGAAGAATTCAGAATGCACAATTCCATTAAAATGGGGAATAAAACAGGGAGCATCAGTTTGATATTGATCGAGACTAACATGCTTTCTTGGAATGTGGAGATCCTTTGTTGATCCATTGTGATGATTGAACATTTGTCGCAATGTTACCCCCATAAATCCAACTTTCATCTGCTGTTATGATCCTTTGCATGAATGTTTTATTGTCATCGGCTTGTTCAAGAAGTTGCTGACAAACATGCGTTCAATGTTTTTTCTGCTGTTTAATCATGAAATATGGAACAGACTTTGTTGCAACTGATAGATGTTCAGTTTTTCAGTGAAAGTGTTATGACCTGATCCAATCAAGATGCTAACATCTTCTGCAAATTCTTTGATAGTCAATCAACGATTTACACACACCAGATCATTGATTTTCTGAATGTTGAGTGTCATCAGTTGAAATCCAAGGCCTACCTGGTCGAGGGTCATCTTTGATTGACTGAAGACCATTTTTAAGTCATGAAAACCATTCGCAACATTGCATACAATGCAGAGCATCATCTCCGTAAGCATGTTTAAAAAGTTGAAAAATTTCTGTAAAAGTTTTCTAGTTTCACGCAAAATTTTATGTTGTATTGTTGCTACTTACAATCGCACAGTACAAAAATCGCTACTAACACTTAAACATATTGCACTCAAGAAACAATAACATGAAACTAAACAGATATCAAGAATCCAAGAATATCTGGTTACAGGGGAGGTTATGCGGAATACAATACTGTCAACCGCACATCACTAAATATCTCCATTAGCACATAATTAAAAATGTTCAGTAATTTTCTGAACAGGCATTGTATTTTATGATAATTTTTATACAAGCTTTTTTTTATGTATATTTGATTTAGTATAATCTGTAATTTATGGTATAAAATGATGCAATTAAAATAAAATTAACTTCTTAAACAAAAGTATTAATTTTAGGGTATGCTGTATTATGTTTGGCGATTGTCTGGACGACACAGGAACTTAAAAAAAAAAAAAAAAAAACCATAAAAGAAGTCAGTTTTAATTTCACCGTTTTGTATAAATTTAAAGGAAAATCTTCAAACTGAAATACAAATAGATAATCTTAATTTTCTTTTTTATACTAAATTTTAAAATCAAATCAGTTTTATTCAGTTACTTTTAGATTTTAGTGACTACCTAAAAAGTATAATAGCAAATATGTTAACCTTATGATGTTCACTTTTTACACAATATCACTTTTTAAGTAATTCTATGCAGTAGTTATTATTTCAGAAATGGTAGAAAGTCTCTACAAGTATTTTAATACAGAAATTTGATGTTGAATAACTTAGAAATTACCTTTTCTTTTATGCACTATAAAGTCTTCTCTTTGTAATAATCAGAAGTAATTTTCAATTCATCGTATGCTCTTTGTTACTCCATACGCCCAAATCTGAAGAAAAGAAGTCAAAATAATAATATTAAAAAATATATTTTCAATGCTATTTTACAGCCTAAATTTTTTCAGTTGACTAAATTTTTTCTATTATCATCATCGCTCAGTATTCTTCTCAGCTTTCCTGTTTTCTAGAAAACCTTGAAAAATTTCTGAATGATTTCAATGTTGCTGTTAGTTTCTTAGGATTCAGTTTATCAATCATGTTGTTACATATTTATTTTCTGATCTTAGGCTTGATAAATAATTTACTCTTTAAATTTAGCGTTACTTGATTAGTGAAAACCTGAGTTTCACTATTTCATATTTAATGTTTTCACAAAAATCATTATTAGTTGTTTTATATATAAAGGTGCAAAATAATTTTATGAAACAATAGTACTTTGTATAGCCATCTTTTTGATTGAGAAGAACCTCAATAACTTTCAGGTCCTTACAGAATTGTGTTTACTCTTGTGATGAGCTGTAGGGGGACCTCAAAGTAATTGAACTTTCCAGTCTACAATATAGCTTCACAAAATAACTACTGTTTCTTATGTTTGTGGGATAGTTGTGCTGTAAATCAGCATTACTTAGTCAAAAATGCCCAAAAAGAGATTTTTTTCCGCTGAACAGGATAGCTTTCAAGATAAGTGACATACTTTTATGTTTCCTTTATTCCTACAGCATGAACTACCAGTACAGAGGTCTGCCTGCTTATTTTAATTATGTTACAACTAACTAGTTACAGCGTAAATGCCATAATTTTTTTTTTTTGTTATGAAACAAAGGCTGATATCAACAGCATATGTATGAGGCATATTCATCTAGTAAGGGCTGTTGGCATATATTTAAATATTAGTGGATCTGAACACAGTTTCACACAGGCAGGACCATCTATTAGCTATTTACTAAGCCACTGCAGTTGTTTTGATTTAGTAATCGACCTGCTGGTGAATGCAGATCGCAATTTCCACAACAATAATTTCTTCCGCTAGTTGTGAAGTACGCACTTTGATTCGATTTTTGTGTGTAAAAGAATCTTCAGCTGTTGAAATCCATTGGGAGTCATGCCCTAGTGTATGAATCACACAGTACACTAATGAGTGAAGGAAAGGAATGATGTCGATACTTTAAAAATGGCTGCTTAAATGTGTATGATGAAGAGCATAGTGGCAGGCCTAGTATTCAGACCAACAAAATCATTGAACCAAAGATTGCAATTGATGATATGCTCTGGCTTATGAATTTCTGCATGTTGTACCCACCTCTATTCACATGATTGCCACAGAAAAGGTCAGATATCTCAAATTGTATGCAAGGTAGGTACTGAAAATGCTAATCGACCAACTCAAAGAGTAAAGAGTATGAAGTGGATGAATGTTTTTGGACCACTATAAACAAATTGGATATGATTTGTTTACTCACATTATTACGGGCAGTGAGATGTGGATATCTTATACCAAAGCAGAATCGAAACAACAGTCAATGCAGTGGTGCCATTCAAGATCCCTGTAACCAAAACAGTTTAAGCAGTCACTGGAGTCGAAAAGTATTGGTTACTGGGTTTTGGGATGAAAAGGGCATCATTTTGATTGATTTTATGAAACGTGGATCAATAGTTACAGCTGATACGTAAAACTCTCTTTATCTGTTTAGCCTCCGGAACCACCATAAGGTATTACTTCAGAGGATGATGTGTATGAATGTGAAATGTGAATGAAGTGTAGTCTTGCACAATCTCAGGTCGACTACTCCTGAGAAGTGTGGTTAATTGAAACCCGACCACCAAAGAACACCGGTATCTACGATCTAGTACCAGTGTTCAGCTGAGACGTACTGCGAAATACTAACCATACTGAGACGTGTGTTCCAAAATCGATGATGCGAGAAACTGTCATCTGGTGTAATCCTCCTTCACAACAACTCGCATCCTCACATTGCTGCCTTAACCAAGAAAAATATTCAAGATTTTCATTGGGAACTTTTTGACCACCCTCTATATAGTCTCGACCTTTGCAAAATCATTTTCCTAACCAGAATGGTGGCTCATCAACCAAAAGTGTACATGAAAGACTCACTGAGTCCCAGTTATAGATTCATTATTTTTGATAAACGCTTCAACAACAAAATCACAATGTTATTTTATCCCAAGTCATGATTGCAACTAAAGATGGTGGGATCTCTGTTAATTAGTGAGACTCTACCCGTCTTTGTATCCCCACCACATACAGCACAATGACTTTTCAAATGTGGGAGGTACTTCTGCCGAACATTATATTTCATTTCACAAGAAACCATTCTGCAAAATTTCTTAAAAGTCAGAAAACATGTTTGGCTGTTACTGCATCACAAACAGATAAATAGATAAAATGCTATTTCAAGTTAAAATAGTGACTCGCTTCATGCTATCAAAAGTAAGGCACTAATTGCTTTGTAATTTTATTACTACTTTATGTTTACCTTAAGATTTCAGACAACTTTTAGATTTTATTGCTTTAATTTTGTTATTCATGTTTTAATCTTTTTAATTTATTTCATTTATATATTTTCTTCCAAGTGAACTTTTTATTACATCCTTTTACATGTATATATATATATATATATATATAAAAATCTCCTTTTATATATATAAAAGTATATAAAGATTAAAGGGAGATTAGAGAGAGAGGATTAAAGATAATAGAGGATTATAAGATAATAAGAGAAAGGATTAAAAGGATATAATAAAGAGATCTCACTTGAAAGAAAATTTATTTGTGTTGTAACAATGCTGCAAGTATCATAGTACTGAATTATTATATCTTCCTTATAGAGTGTTTGGCCATGCACTTCCTTATACCTGGAACTTTTAGATGTAAGTGTACGTCTGCAACCATCACCTGATGTGACATTAACTTGTATAAACTTTATTAAATCTTATTTGAATGTGGATTCATATTCTGATCGTACTCAAGATGTTGATTTAGTTTCGAGAGAAATTCTTATTACTGATACTAGATTCCAAGGTAATTTTTTAAAAATTATTATAGTATTATTTATTAATGATATTTGGTCATGATATTAAAACAAAAAAAAGAAAGTAGTATTATTATTTACCAATGACTTAAAAATTCATCTTTAGGATTAATCATTTTACATAGCACTTAGTTTTATGAGATGTCGACAAGATTGGTACATCTAAAACACAATGCATCTTAATTTGAAAAAAAAATATTTCCTTAGACCAATTCTATTTATAAAATACTGCTACAGAGTGATCCAATATTCCATCTAGTATTATATGTGTATTTGGGATTTTAAAATAGTTTTTTTATTCTAAGTTATTTTTTTAGATGACTATATTTCTAAAGCTATAACAAATCTTGGTCTGCTTCCTTGGGTCACCATTTTCATTATCTACATACCGCTTGCTTCTACATAAAACTGTCAGCTATCTTTTGATTATATATTTTAGTTTGGAATTATGGTCGGTACTGTGTCTATTCTGATACAGAAGCAGAACAGAAGACTTTATACTCAGTAGTGTTTCATTCAATCTATGAAAGCTGTGAGTTTAATTGTAACCTCATATCTGCACACCTTCAAATATGATTTTAAAATATAGGGAATACATGCTTTCAAATATAATATTGTTGTATCAGAGCTTGTCTTTGCCCATTAATTTTTAATGTCTATTACTTGTTCATTAATAATAATGATTTCCCAAACCCCTTTTTTCTGTTTTCAGAGAAACTATACATTTAATTGATAACAACAGATAAAATGATTTTTTCAATCTATAAAATGGCTTAATTTGTATTATCAATTGATTGATGCATTTTCTGTAAAATCTAATCATAGAAATCAGTTTTACTTAGTTGGTGTATTTTAATTTATTTTTAATAACAATATTTGTATTTTATTTAATTGTTTTAATGATCTTGATATTTAATGATTCTTTTTGATGGGATTTCACCTCGTCATTAAATTCTGTCCTTGTGTTTTTCATCCATCACATTGATTTTATCATTGTTTTGGGTTTGTCTTATATTTAATGAACAATTAATAATTTAGTACATTACCACTCTTTGTTATTATACAGGGTGATTCAGGAGGATAGGGAAATACTTTGACAACTCATTCTAGAGGCTAAAAATAAGAAAAAAGTTCATATAAACATATGTTCGAAAACACTTCATTAGCGAGTTATACGGGGTGAAAGATTTCATCTGAGTTTCAGTTCATCTGGGTAAATTAGGCTTTCTGAAATTCTGGAAAGGTCAATTAAGGGGCAAATTCAATTGTTTCTTATGGTATTTGAGCTCAGAAATCGAACAAAATAAGTCCCAGAACTGTATCTCTCATAGTTTTTAAAATATCCCTTTGTAAAATGCCAAAAATAGGGTCAAAAAACACATTTTTTTTTACATTTGACGTACAATAACTTTGTTAAATTGGCAATAAATCATACATTTTTTAAACATAAATTGATTTTAAACAGAATTTGAGCCATTCTCTGTATGTTTATCACTTCAATGAATATATTTTTAATTAATTTATAATTTAAAACTTTTTTTATAAACAATCTTTAAAACATAATTTTTATTATAAACATGAACAAAACTAAGTCTTCCTTTAAACAAAACTAATTATGAAAAGAATAAAACGCATTTGAGAAATGTTTTTTTCAATTTATGTAATAATTTTTAAATTTTTAAAAATCAGAACCCAAGTAGTTGTTGAGTTTTATTATTGGCAGAATGAAGAATACTAAGAATATTTAAATATCTTGTCTAGCCGTCATTTTGGAAAATAATAAGAAATGTAATAGCCTGTTTATTCACCGGTGTTGTTTTAGAATTTTCTTATTTCTTGGTATAAGCATAATCAAACTAAAAAATATATATAGTTCATCTATGTTGATTAGTTTCCATCGTTGTAAATTTGAATGAGCAAGATCGGTTTGTTGAGAGGCTTCAGTATAATATGTGTTTGTTTCATTCACTATATGTTCAGTAATTTTGGGCGTTATTAAAAGAACTTTAACAAGAAGAAATAAATTTTGGAAATGACTAATAGAGTTCAGTAAAACTTACAGAACCTAGTCTTAGAACGATGGTACCATGATTTTATTCTTGCAATTTCCAACTGTTAGCTACCACCTTGTAGATCTGGAAAAAGCTTTTGATAATGTAAATTGGAACATCTTATTCAATTTATTACATCAGATAGTTGTTAACTTCAGGGAACGAAGAATAATTTATAATATTTATCTGATAGGAATAGGAATAATTATTTGTGGAAACAAAGAAGAAGAAGAAGCAAGCATTAAAAAAGGAGTCCGACAGGGCTGTACATTGTCTCCATATTTGTTCAATTTATATATATACAAGAGGCCATAAATAGAGTAAGAGAGGAAGTAGGTATAGGTATAAAGATTCACTGAGAAAGTATTGATATGTTCAGATTTGCAGATGATATAGCTGTAATTGCAGAAAGCGAAGAAGACTTGCAACAAATT
>JAAAKQ030274166.1:0-10561 GCA_010016005.3 Zanna intricata | reverse complement strand
TCGACACAAAACGACAGTACTACCAACATAAACAAAAATATAACTAAATTGCGGATAAATATTGACTTACCCTCGTAGTAACACTAGCCAAGAGTAAAAAAGGTGTCATGGGTGAAGTCCTAGCAAAAACTACCGCATGAAAATAAACAATAACAAAACGAAAGTAATGAATTATAATAAAAATAAAGTAGTAGATGGACTACTGAATATTAAAGTAGGTCGAGAAAAGACTGTGGAAGTAGAAAAAAATTTGTTATTTAGGAAATAGAATTACTAAAGATGGATGAGGCAAGAGCGAAATAAAATGCCAAATAACAAAGGCAAAAAGAACTTCCAATCAGAAATATAATTTTCTTACATCAAAAATTAATTTAAACATCAGAAAAACATTTTTAAAAGTATATATTTGGAGCGTAGCTTTATATGGAACTGAAACTTGGACAATCTGAGTATCTGAGAAGAAAAAATTAGAAACTTTTGAAATGCATAGCTATAGAAGAATGTTACAAATCATACTGGTGGATAAAGTGACAAATGAACAGGTGTTACGGCAAAATGATGAAGATAGAAGCATTTGGAAAAATATAATTAAAAGAAGAGACAGCCTTATAAGACGCAACTTAAGGCATCCAGAATAGTTGCCTTAATATTGGAGGTACAGGTAGATGGAAAAAATTGTGCAGGTAGGCAACGTTTGAAATATAGAGAAAAAATTGTTAGGGATATAGAAAGTAGGGGGTATACCGAAATAAAACGACTGGCACTAGGTAGGGAATCTTGAGAGCTGCATTAAACCAGTCAAATGAATAAAAAAAAAGAACGATATTATTGTTACTCACGAATTAATTGATTATTATTATTATTATTTTATTTATTTATAAAATCTAGTTAAAAAATTATTAATTACAATTAATAGAAAATCTGGATGGTTCCGTCTGGAGTTTGTAGGTATATTTAGGATTAAATAATGAAGAAATATAAATAATAATTTCTTTGTGTAAAGTATACACTCAGTTTATTAAAATAAGACGTTTTTGTTTATCTTAATACTTTAATCAAAGATTATTTTTTCTGAAAACTACACATTTATTTCTCCATAAACATTTTCATATTTGTGCTAAAGAAGAAATTTAAATTTTATTCAAAAAAGTATTTTAATAAATTTAATATTAAAAGATTTTGAACAGTTATGCACAAGAAGACCAACTTCTCTTTATTTTATTTTTGTACATTATTTTTTTTTTTATACTTATGTGCATTTTTTGTTGTGGAAAAAATAAAATATAAATTAAATGAAAAAAATCTGATGTGGCCATCACATGACTTATTTCTACGAAAATCCAAAAATAATGCGATCCTAAATTATAATTTTCAATTGATAGTAAATAATCAGATGTTTCACCAATCTATTACAATACACATATATAAAAATACCTATTAAATTACATATATACATTTTTAAAAGTACATAAAATTTTATTTTACTAATAAATTCGGACTTTTTGTCATGTATTTTTTATTTTTATTGTTGATTATAAAAAAATTTTTAAATCATAATTATTAATAAATCAATATATTTAAATAAAAAAAAAAAAAAATTAAAAAAAGTTAAAAAAAAAGGAATGATAAAGTCTGATTTGAATCGATCTGCCATCCTTTTGTAACATCCAATTATTTTATTTATTAAAATTTTATTTGGCTATAACTCTGGAACCAATGAAAATAAGTATCATACTTATGACAATTATTGAAAAGCTCTCAATTAGGGCTTATTATTGCAGTTAAGAAAAATTCTAAAATCCAAAAAAATTGTTTTTTTGACTTTTTTGGACACTTTTAGTTCAGTCGATGCAATGAAAAGGGAAGGTAGACAACTAGATGTTACAACAGTACTAATCAATATTTCAATATCTTACGGCTAATCGTTTTTGATTTACGTGAGATAGATACAGAAATCACGCCGAAACTGGTCAAAATGGATTCAGAGATGGTCAAAACAGATATTCCCGTTGAAATCTTAAAAAGCAAAATTTTTCGCGATCACAATACTTTCTTTACTTTGTACAATGAAGTAAAACTAAAAGATTTTTTTTTAGGTGTAAACCGCGTTATTATTGTCCGGATTAAAAAAATAAGAGGCTCCTTCTCGGATATTAAAATATTAGTAAAATAGGCTAAAAATTATGACGAAAAATAAAGTAATAAACGAATAAAATTGAAGTAGTAAAATAATAGCAACAATTAGGATAATATATATAACGTGAGTAACAAAATAACATATAAATTTGTGACAGGTTAAATCTTATCAAGTATATTAATTCTTCTTAGAAGTAACAATACGTGTTATATAATATTAAAATACATTGTCTGTTTATAAGAAAATTAAATTATTACAACCGTAATTTAATGAAAAAAAAAAAAAAAAAAAATGACGAGTAAACTCTGCACAGAAGCGTCAAATTTAAACTCACTCAAATTTGACTCACTGCTTAAGCACGTATGAAAAATACACCAATACAAAACCAACATAACCTCAAATTGAGGTTATATTGTCTATTATGGGCTTAAATTGAGCGTGACTGAAGAACGACTCGACCAATGTTCATAAAATTTTCACATGCACAATTTCAGATGTGAACACAAGTACAGCATATCTCAATACTTATCAATAAAACTGATCTAGCAATTTTGGAGATATTCAAGGTACAAAATTTGATACATGATGAATGGTAATTTCGTAAACGTAAAGAAAATTCATTTTCACCCCTCCTTTCAACATACAACCGAAAAAAAACCTAAAATTGAGGTTATGTTGTCAACATTAAATTTAACGTAACTCAGGAACGACTCAATCAATCTTCATCAAATTTACATGTGCACAACTTCAAATACACTACTACAGCCAATCAAAATTTTAATTAAATTGATTCGGTAGTTTTAGAGATTCACGGTCTACAAATTTTAAACATATGCCTGTGTGTGTGTGTGTCTTAAATTATACATTGCGTGAGTCAAAAGGATCCCGAACTTTCAAAGCATATAAACATTTATTTAGATATCTTACAGATTCGATTAAGATCTCATGTGATAGAAAAACACATCACGTTTGTCACTCAACACTCACTTTGGTTCGATATGGATTTCATTTTTACTGCGACATACATCCCAGCTGAAGTCGATTTCATTCCAGATTGTAGCCAGCAAGTCGGGTGTTACCTAAGCAACTGCGTTGTTAACAAGATCGACAGACAAAGGTGGTATATAAAGCCGTTATTTAATGAAATCCCAGATGAAAAAATCTTGCGGGTCAAATCTGAGGAGCGATGTGGCCATGCAATTGGACCTTCCCAACCAATCCATCGATATGTGAATCGAGTATCAAGAAAATCTCTGAGTTCTAGGTAGTAGCAAGGTGGTCTTAATGATAGTAATGCTGTCCATCTTGGTAATCATCGTCTATCTGAAGAATTAGATAATTTTGAAGCATGTCCAGATAAAAGTTACCATTTATGGTTGCCTCCTGGAAGAACGAGCGGTATAGTCTTTGTTTGCTTAGAGCACAAAATACAAGGATCTTAAGACTATCACGGATGTACTGTTAAGTTTTATGAGGGTTTTCGTTATCCCGTATTCGGCAGTTATGGGTATTCATCTTACCACGGATGTAAACATTTGCTTGTTACTAAAAATTACATTACCTAAAAATGTATCACTGTCCGAAATTCCATCATTTCTATACAAAAGTACGTCGCAAAGCTTTTTCTGAGTTGTTCAACAGCAGCTTCATGTGGGCGTCCAGCTGATTTTGTACGTTTAACGGAACAATCCGTTTCAATGAAGATTTGATGCTAAGAGTAAATTGTATGTCTACTAGTAGAATCCCTACTGTACTCTCTAAGAAAATTGCGTTGAACTGCAGTTGCTGACTGCAAATCGTGAAACCAAATCATACAGCGAGCATTCCGCACCAGTAAGTGTATCAATTTTTAATAACACTGGTGACAGCGCTGATGGCCGAATTCGGTACCAATGAACTAGTGAATCTAAACTTGATGTGCTTTGTTACGAAATGAGACCCCAGCCGTATCTGTAAATTATCTAAATAAACTTTTTAATGTTTTTAAAATATATACATACTGCATAAGGAAATTACATTTTAAGTGAATGGTTAACCTTTTTTACCTTTTGTTGTCCCCCCTGGCTTCCAGGGCCGGAACCGCATATAAGCATAATACGGCCCTGGGAGATGCCTTCGCCTCAAACCATCAGGAAGGAGCCGCAACCAGGACCGGCTATGACGTTCTCCCAGTAGCCGAGATTCGGCCCTTATGTCTGCCTCAAACACGGGCTCCACCAAAAAAAGGAACTCTGTTTATTCTAGTTTAAATCACTGATTTAGTTTGCCTTACGTACCATACCTTTTGATTATAAATTAATTTACACATACCTAAACTGTTTGCTAAACTATGCAGTAAAATGGGCGAAAAGAAAAAAATTCTTCTTTTCTATGGAGAAGTCAAATAGTTATCGCGGATGAAAGTGTTAAACCGGTTTTTGGAATTTAGAGATAAATTAATAATATTTTTCCAAGGAAACAAAGCCAGTGTCAATATTTTTTTTTTTTTTTTTTTTTTTTTTTACAGAATGAATATTTGTTACTGTTGGCTTACTTGGCTGATGTATTTTCGCATTTAAATGACTTGAATATGAATTTACAAGGATTTGATAAAAAATTTTTGTAAATGACAATGTTCATGCTTCCATTAAGAAGCTTGATGTCTCGATTATTCACCTTCAAGCAAATGTTATTATATGTTTCCACTTAATTCCGAAAATACTGAGAAAAATTTGTATGAAGAAGAATTTATTCACTACAGTTTCGATAGCATGAAGAAATTATTTGCGTGAGCTAAAAATTAAGTTCGTGGAATATTTCCCGGAAAATAGAAATGATTTCTCGAATATGCGGGTACCGAAGCCATTTAGTGAAAATGTTGTTGCACGTGCTAAGTCACCAACTGAGATTAATGACCAGGTCATCAGAAGGTCTGTCGATAAAAATTTACAACTACAATTCATATGTGAAGATTTAGATTAGTTTTTGCTTGCATGTCGAATTGATTATAGAAATTTAGTCATAGAAGCATCCCAACCCCCGTAGGGGAAAACACCCACCAAGTGACGATTCCGGTCGCCACAACACCCCTCCCGTTCCCAGCCCTGAGGGGCTTTACCGGGAGTCGTCTTATTGACCTACGAACTAATTACATATCTCAGTCATCAGCCAGGCCTCGGTCGGGATGCCCCCGATGTAAATGCCGCGGTCGATATTTAGCATCAGAGTAAGATACCTCAGCAGCAAACGCCCTCGCTGTAGGCTTAAGCCGATCTACACGCGTCTACACGCTTATCGATTGACTTCCTCTCGAACACAAAGTAACCCTAAAACTATAAAACCGCAGCGCGGAAGCATGAAACCTCGTGCCTACTCTAAATCAACCTAACTACCCATGAGACTTTGAATGCCATATACCGCAACGATAAAATCGATTGGAGATCAAATTCCCACTCGAAATCTTGACAACAACATTACACAAGTCATAGAAGCGTTGAAAATATTAATCCCTTTCGCAATTTCTTACGTTTTTGAAAAGGGTTTTTAAAAAACGCCTAACATTAAGGTTTTCTTAACGCCTTTAGTTGCGTTAAAAATTAAATACAGGAATCGTCTTTTATTACCTGGAAATAATTTGCTTTTGTGTGTTACCAACGTATGGAGAAACTTATAAATAAAAAACAAATGTAACCATCCCATTAATATATTTCCTTTACATGTATAATTATAAATTATTTTTTCTTATAAAATGATTTCATTATTATTTACGTGTAAAATTGTATACTAATTTCGCGATCCTCTTTTATATTACCGCGACCCCAGCATGAGAAACGCTGTTTTAGGATTAACTATATCAAATTACAACTTTCAACATATTTGTGAAATGGAGAGAATTAGTCACGAGGGAATAATCGTGAGTGACTTTCCATGTGTGTATAACAGACTCGGTAGTACCTTGGCAATACGTCACTGTCGAATGAAATATTTCTAGCATTTCCGTAATATAACTTGGTAGTACGAGATCTCTACATTAAGTTTTACTCTCTTATTAATGATTTAAATGGAAGTTCTGAAATAATTTTTCATTAAGTTTTGTAGTTCTATGCAAAACGTTTAGTTTCAATTTCAGATTGTAGAGTATTCAAAGGAATTTAGAATTAGGAAGTACAAAATTATTCTATATCACTTTCTTCTTACGGATCATTAAAGTGGAAGCTATTATTTATTTGAAAGATGTTAATGTTAGAGGGAATTTCAGACCCAGGATTCTTTTAGTGAAAAATAATTAAGAACAATAATTAATCCAGTTTAACAAATTTAAGAATTATTTAAAAGGAAGAAATTTTAGTTAAAAAATATATATATATATATACTATTATGTAAAGAGAAAGGGTTTTTTGTTTGTTCAAGATAAACAAAAATCTATTCGATCAATCACAACCAAACTTTTATCCATGTTTCTTGGCATAATTGAGAAGCTATTTAGATATTTTTCATTTCGAAAAATCTCTTAAAAAATATTTATGTGTAGTAGTAAAGATTTGCCGGTTGAAGTACAAATTTTAATGAATTGAATAAATTAACTGAACTATGAGTCTGTATCATACTACATGAGCTGAATTTGAAGTGAATGATTCGAATCAATCGAATGAATAATATTACAAAAATAATATAATTTATGTAATAATAATTACATTATTTACATAATATAACTTATGTTTGTTTTTTAAATTAAAAAAAAAAAAAAAAAATTAAAAATGTCTGTTTAATAATAATGGGATGGGATTCCTGTGGGGTGAGGCTAGAGTGGAAAGGTGATGCAAACACCTCGTAGGAGGCTAGACTAATCATCAACTTGTAGCAAACGGGGTGTCCCTGGGGTGCTATTTTTGGAGTTGAAATGGGGTGCTCTTATAATATCTCTGCAAACAATCGTTTGATTTTCAAAATTCAAACGGGGTATTTTTTAGTAGGCTAAAGGCTAGGATTAGAACGCTAATGTATTTATATACTGGAGGGGTTCTTCTTTCTAGGATACTCCGCCTAGTCGGGCTAGCTCTTTCAAGCTTTCATAGATCGCGTTTAAACTTATAAACTAACTTAAACTTAGGCGCGGCTCACCCTTAACTTGCGGCCCATAGGACCTTGTTAAATTAACTTTAATATATTTCCGCATAAGCGGTTGGACTTGCCGCGGACTAAAAAATCCAGTTGCCTTTCGTCAATGTATCAGTTATACTCTCGATCTAACAGATCATGGTTATCCGGACATATTGCTATATCTTCGCAACCAATCATCCGATTTCTAAAATTCAAAGGGTATTTGCTAGTATAATATAAAATCACAATGGAACCAAACCAGATCAAAAATTAACTGATATACTCAGAAATGGGTCTTATTTACACGACTACCAAAAAAGGAGTGTAATGTATTTAGGGTGTATGTATGTATGTATGTTTGTTCCACCAAAGCATCTGAACGGCTGAACCGATTTATACGTATGATCCCGCGTTGGAATACTTACGTTAGCAGGAGTCTTAAAGACTATATATATATATAAATTTTAAAAAATTATACAGCATACAAAATTGTGACCCTCACGCTCTTAACTATACTCTATTAGTAATTATCCTATACTAAAGAGCAATTTTTTTTTTTTTTGCAGTCGGGTTTGTTAATATTTGTTTATTTTCACATGGTAATGAGTCTTGTAAATCTGTTCACACTTTAAATAAAAGTAAAGCAAAAAATATACAATAAACTTTAAAAAAAGGCAATAATAAGTAAAAAAAAAATTAATTTTAAAAATTTGTTTATTTTTTTAATCGGCATTAAATTACAGATTTGGAAGTTGTTGGTAAATATTTTCAATCTATATTTAATTCTGGAAATAGAAATTAAAAAAAAAAAAAAAATCATTTTTACTTTCTCATACGAAGTAAAGGAAGTATTGTGATCGCAAAACATTTTGGTTTTCAGATTTCAACGGAATAATTTGTTTTGACCGTTCCTGAATCCATTTTTACTAGTTTCAGCGTGACGTATCTCGTATAACTCAAAAACTATTAGACGTAGAATGTCGAAATTTTGGATTTAGGACTATTGTAACATATAATTGTGGACCTTCCTTTTTTATTGCAATCGACTGAACCGAAAGTGTCCAAAATAGCCTAAAATCAAATTTTTTTTTTGGATTTTGGACTTTTTCTTAACTGCAGTAATAAGCTCTCTAAATAAATAGATTAAAAAAAAAAAAATATATATATATATATATACATATATATTAGGAGACATGAAAAAAATGAGGTGGACCGCCCAAGGGTGAACCGTGGTGACATGTAGGACCAGGGAGGTAACCCAACTGCTGAGGAAGCCCTCGTCTGTGACAGATGCAAGAGTGTACTGGATCAGGATACTTCTGATGACGCATGGGGGCCCCTCGAGGTATGTGGTGGTCGGGGGAGAAAGACCGGATGTGCGAAATACACACCTATTTCTATTTCTGAAAGGTAGCTTTCCAGAGGAAGGGAATTTTGGCACTCCACAAGCAAAGGGTCAGGATATCTTGATGAGACTGGATAGATCCTGATGGGGGCCCTGTTACTGGACCCAAGCTTGGGGGGTTGTAGGTTAATCTGCTGCCACAACACAATGCAGCGGTTGATTACACGCCTAATGGTGGTTCCAGTTGCTGCACGGGTGTTAATAAAAAAAAAAAGAAAAAAGTAATAAGCTCTTGTTGAGAGTTTTTCAACGATATGTAGAGTGGTACGAGTGGTTCTTATTTTTATTGGTTCCAGAATAATTAAAATCTATAATGATGAATTTATAAGAGATCAATTTAGTATTCCTGATAAAATATAAAATTATTATATCCTATTAAAGATTCCTAACAATATTTTTGTACTGTTTAAAATAATTAAAAAGAAATGTTAATAATAAAAAAATTTTAAAGACAATATTTTTTGTTACCAACTTAAAACTGACAATATTTTATATAGAAGCATTATCAGTAATAAGATATACAACAAATAGAGTTAAATAAACTAAGTAATTAAACAAATTAATTATTATTTGGGATTGAACACTAACACTGACTTCCAACAGTAGTTTATATTTAATTATAAAACTGTTCTCTTTTATTTTGTTATGAAAGAGCGGGCATCAACAGCTACAGTTATTAACATGAAAAGCAGTTCTTAATTTGTTTTATATGAATTAATTAATTGTTACAGATAAATATTGATTTTCATTATTTTAATTAGTACATCCCTTTTGTGTCAGAAATATTAGATATTAGATTTAATCTGTGAAATTTCTACTTCAAAGTCTACTAATATTAAATTTATTGAAACCACTCATCCTAAAGGATGGTCGACCCAGTTAGTGTAATCTGTTTGTAAACAGCATTAATATAGGGAATTAATTTTGGAAAACTAAATTGTAATTCTGAGTACAACTAATCTGTCGACTTTATTATATGGTATTGAAAATATAATATATTTGAAATACAAATACATTAAATTGAAGTAATAGATAACAATATTATTATTGTTATTTTTACAACATCAGCCATAACACCTTTTACATTATTTATAATCAATTATCTGGTTATAATAAACAACCCCTTTTTTCAAAATTATCCATGATTTACTACTATCATAAAGCATCTATCTGAAGATGGATCTATTTAATAACGGACATTTTTTCAATTCCATTTTCTATAAATAAATAAATCTTTTAATCTGATTGATGAAAAATAATATGTTATATAGATCAATCAGTAATGGGTGGGTGTACTGCTTTATTGATAAAAAGAGGAATTGTCCCAGAATTTCCGTGGATGGATCAAGGGAAACCATAGTAAAATTTTGGTTATAGCAGCATTACAGAATGGATAATTAATTATAAAATAAAAATAGATGTGATTTAAATCCCTATTAAATATTTATAAAATATAAATATATTTTTTATAGTTAAACATTTTTAATTTGTCTTAAATTTTCATAGTTTGAATCTTTTCACTGTTTATTCTCATTGCTGTCCTTGTGTATTCTTTCTTTACCATTCTGTTAATCATTATTTGAATTCTTTTCTTACTTTTCTTTCCACTTGACTATTTGCATACTTAGATGATTTTTATTTTCTACAACATATACAATATCATGAAAATATTCAAGAGATTGTTTAAGTTTTTACTCCTATGACGAATATAATTTGAAATATTCCTCATCCTTGTTTTATACTAATTTAGCATAAAGATAAAATGTACTTAATTACAATGTTAGTGTGCTGGCTAACTACTAGCTGTGCGAGGATAATTGGAAAATTAATTAAAATAAAGATACTCTGGTAAGAATGAAAAATTGTATAATGAATTTAAATTTATATTAAAAAAAAGACTTGACAAATAATAGTTTTAAATTTGGAAAAAACAGTAACTA
>JAAAKQ030274122.1:0-10561 GCA_010016005.3 Zanna intricata | reverse complement strand
AAAAATACAAAATTTCCCAAAAAAGCCCCCGTATCTCAAAATTTTTCCCGAGCACTTGATCGGGTTAAAAGCCTATAATAAACTTCGGAGTTTTATGAAGGGGAGGCACCAATAAAAAACATAGGTCACAGATAATTAAAGAGAGTTGCTCGCATGTCGAAAAAAGGCTTGCAACGTCTCGAAGACGTCGAAATTTAAATTTTGGAGTTCTCACCGACCCCCTAGAATTTTCCAACATTTCGTATTTAATTCTTAGGTTTCTTTGAACGTGGAATAAAAACTATCTATTGTAATTTTTCTATTAGAAATTTCCTTTTGGCGTAAAGTATACACGAAAATTCGCTATTTCGAATGTAATAGAATGTTTATTCATTATTAAACAGTCAGCAACATTAGAAAAACCCAATTTTTTATTTATGTAATCTAAAATGTTTTGCAAATCTTGCTTTAAAGGATCTATTAATCTTCCCAATATAAATTTCATCACATTTTATTTCATAAATGCCACACAAACTATTACAATCATTATTATAGTTATTTTTTTTAAGTGTCTTATTATATGGCTGTAGGATTTATATGCTGATTTATATTTTTCATCATTATAAACATTAATTAAATTTTCAATAATATTATTTGTTATGAATATTTTATATAGATGTTATCAATATTGTGTTTTATTTATACACTTCAATATTGATATGTTTTTAGATTTAAAATGTTGTTTTTTATGTATATTATAAACTTAATGATGCTTTATATTTATTTTTTACTTCAATACCTTTATAAAATTTATTTCTGCATTTTTCCTTGTTGTTTTGTGTGTAATGTATTGCTCTATTTAACATGTTTGAAAATATATTAATTTTGTGTGACCATGGATGATTGGATTTTCTGTTAACAGTTATTTTATTTTTTGTAGGTTTTCTATATACTGATGTTATGATGTAATTTTTTTTTATTTCAGAATCAACATCTAAAAAGCTTATTTTTCTGTACTTATCTGTTTCAAATGTAAATTTTAGATTTTCATAATAGGAGATGAGTTTTTTCAATATTATAAGATGTTCATCATTTATAACAGGTTCAAAGATAACCAAAATGTCATCAACACATCGAACAGGTAACAGAATTTTATGTATGTAAGTAATATTATAAACTACCTTATTTACGAATTCCTGCAAATAAATTTCAGACATGACAGCTGATAAAGGAAACCCTATTGGTAAAGTATTCTCTTGTGTGTAATACACATTATTGAATCCAAAATAGTTCTAATGTTCTGTTGACATATATTTCTAATAATGGTGATTAAATTATCAATAAATTTTAGTTTCTCATTATTATTTGTTAGTTTATTTTTTATTATATAAATTGTATGATCTATAGGAATATTAGGGTACATATTGATCATGTCGTAACTTATCGTTATAATATTTTTATTAATTGTCAAATTATTTAATTTTTTAACCAAATCATATCCATTTTTTATACTGTATTTATATGGTAAATTAATCTTAGATCTAAGTATCTTTTCAACTATTTTGGTAATAAAATAATAAGGTGCAGATTTAAAGTTAATTAACAGATGCGTTTGGTTATCTTGCTTATGTATTTTAGAAAGACCAATAAGTTTCGGGGCAAATGATTTGAATTGATACAATCTAGTGTGATACTACAATTTGTTATCATAATGAAAAATTGTCTTCAAGTTTGTTATTAAACTCTTTGTAATCTTTAAAAACTTATTAATTGGGCTCTTATTTGCTTAGAGTTATTATCAGTTATATACTTTTCCATTAAATTATTATATTTTTCCATCAACATAATAACTGGCGTGTTTGTTTTATCTGTTTTTAGTATAACACAACCATTTTCCTTTAACTTATCTTTTGAATTATGTATTGTTCTCTCATTAAAAAGTGGATTTTTATTTATTTACATATTTTTAATTTTATAGATATTATTTCCAACAATATTACATGGTCTTTCTTTATCTTTGTCATTATGGTCAATTTGATTAATATTCAATTCAGAAGCAATAGCAATATTTTTGATAATTTTATTCTTATCTGGTAAATTAAATCTAAAATTAAAATTAGATTATTAATATATTAATTAATATTAATATTAATTAAAATAAGATTATTAAATCTAAAATAAAATTATTAACTGTTCTTTATCACTAAATTCAACATTCGTTAGATTTACAAGATTATTATTATCACAGCTACTTGAAATTTCTTGTACATAGACTAAATTTAAATTATCTTGTTTTTCTTTATCCCTAACATTATATTTCTGTAAAAATTATTATAAAAATCTTTATGTTTGTTATTTTCATTTTCTATTTTAATCAATTCAGCTATTTTCTTATTTTGAGATGATTTTAATACATATTTATATGTATCAATATTAATACTGATTAAATTTACTATGTAATCAAATATAACATTTCCCAAAATTTTTAATAAATAAAGATGTGTATTGTGCAGTTCAACATTTATGCAGTTTCTTTTATAATAAACTTGTTTTATTCTAAATCTTTCAGCAAACAATTTTCTTTATATATATATATATATATATATATATGTATGTATGTATGTATACGTCTATAAATTTTTATATATAGCATGCAACACTTTTGTTATAACAGTTTAAAGACAATTTATAACATTTGAACTTCTGTGTTTTTTTTTTCTTTGATCTTATATAGCAGTGAATAGAAATTAATGTTCCACTGCTTTTATCGTGAATTATTTTATACAATGTTTGTTAGTGCATATTTTATTGTTATAATATTATTATTAGTTTTTATCTTGTATGTCGTTCACTATATGAATAAATAATATGACAAGCATGTAAATATACACTAATAGTATATGCTTATTTTTCATTTTATTATTATTATTATTGTAAGTTTTACAATTTATTATTCCATTATAAATAGACATTTAACAGTGTTATTAATGTTTATACAGGATAAAATAATTATTTCTCTTATAAGTAATTTTTTTCACATTTTCATTAATATTTTATAACTCATCAGTTACCAAAATATGACTTATGATCCATTGATGGCTTGAATGAATACAAAAAAAACTTATCTAATATAACTGTTAATTATTTAATGATATTTTTTACTTTTATGTATGAGCAATTGTTTTCTGAATGTGTTTTTGAAAAATAAATGTAGAAACATCCTTTGTGTTGGAACCAAATTTTAGATTTAAACTGTGTTCATTCACAACAAATATAGCCAAATATGTTAGAAGAGTATAAAAAACAATGTCATCCTAGATGTTAATTGTATGGTTTATATTCTTAGATAATCATATTACACAGAATGTTTTCTTATGATAGAAATAAATATAAATAAAAGGAGTCTGTTTATGGTCAGTATTATTACTTTAACTGAAATTTTAATAAGATATTGAAAAAGGAGTACCAGTATAAATTTATGAATTATTGTAAAATTCACAACTATACATAATTTAAGCAAGTTTTGTAAGGATAGTTGGTTGATGTGCAGAAGTTCATTTTGTTTGCCTTTGAGTATATTTTGGTGGTGATGGGTGAGTATAGTGAGAGTATATGATGGAGGTGAAATGAGTCATTATATTGTATAAGCCAATGTTTGCATTGTTTGGTGTTGTGTCCATTGCACTTTGGCTGAGCTTACTATTATTCAGTATTACAGCAAACAATATTTTTTTGATAACTAAGACAGTAATTTCCAATACTACCAACTACAAAGAGTGTTTTTTAACTCTATATCAAAGTGCAACTGAAATTGACAAGTTTTATAAGCAAAGAAGTGGCACTTAAAAGTCAATATAAATGCACTATTATGAATGTTTCTAATGAAAATTCTGAAAGTTAAATTTTTCAGATTTAATCAATTTAATAATTTAGTGGACATTAATAATTTCTAGAAACGTGCATTAAGGAGAATAATATATCATTTCCAAAAAAAAAACTCATCACAGCCAGTCTACTTCAAGAAACATGTTTCTAAGAGTTTTAAAACTAGGAATCCTGAATTAGAATTTAATTTCAACCATGAAACAAAATTTTACGGCATGGGATTCAAAATGAGATAAAGTGACAAGAGCAGGAAAATTGTTATTAAAAAAATTGATTAAATTCTTTAAAAAAATTTGAACAGAATTTGAGAGTATAGGAGGGACGGTAGTCATATAATATTTTATGATGAGTCCAATATATTTATCCAATTGTATTAGGAGTAGTGGGTGGACTGACAAAACTACCAATGGTTACAAGAGGAAAATTTTGAAAGGATCCAGACTAACAATAGTTCAGATTGTTAGTGAGGAAAGAGGAATAGAAAATGCCCTTTTGGTTCTTCATTGAGGTTGGAAAACAATGAACTACCACAATGAAATGAATACAGAAAACTATGAAAAATTGATTAAAAGACAGCTTGATCAGAAATCTTCCCGGAAATTTAATTTTGGTGATAGTTACTACTCTGTATCATAATAAAAAATAAATCCTACTCCGTATTCAAGTAGTAAAACAACAATATTTCTGGCATGGTAAGTGAAAGGAAATTCCATCCTCTAACATGTACTCTTATTACAACTGAATATTATATGTAGAATAAATATCTTTATGAAATAAATATTATTTTTATTATATTTTATATAAATAAATAAGAAATAAACAAATAAGTAAAAATAAAATACACAAAATAAAAATGAATAAATAGATAAAATAAAGATAAATATACAAAATAAAAACTATCGTAAAATATTAAATCAATATAAATTTAAAAATGATCACAAAAAGATATGAAGCCCTATAATGAGAGACAGGCTTCTGTTCCCTGCAACAAAAAACATTCAGGCAAGTGCATGTGTGTGTTTTGGTCCAGTCTAGCAATGCAACAGTTTAGTTCCCTTACCTGTCCTTCATCTGCATCTAAATTCTGACCAACACTCCTTCCAACTTACATGAAAACTATGTGTACAAAATTTAGACTTGCTGTATGTTATATTAAAAATAGAAATATAATTAAAAATGCATACTGTATGATATATGTAAATTCAATGTAGTATGTGTAAGGTTTTACATATGTAGTTTCTAGTTCATACAGCCGGCCTCCGTAGCCGAGTGGTAGCATCTCGGCTTTTCATCCAGAGGTCCTGGGTTCAAATCCCAGTCAGGCATGGCATTTTTCACACATGCTACAATTCATTCATCTCATCCTCTGAAGATATAACCTAACGGTGGTTCCGGAGGTAAAAAAAAAAAAAAAAAAAAATTTCTAGTTCATACAAAAGTAAAGATAATTTATTTTGATTGACGGATTGCAAGAAATTTAAGTTTGGGAATTGCATTTTATAACAAATAAATGATAGTATAGCAGTAGACATGAGTATTTGTTTGAAATAAAAGTTATCAGCTTGAAGGTTGATGATTAATTTTTACACTCACCAGTGCTAACGTGTATTTGTTATTCATACCAGCCTAATGACCTTTTGAGTGAGTGAGACTTATGAGAGAGATAACGAGTTAGTTTCTTTGTGTTTTCCATAAATTACATCATTATACTTGGTTTTTGAGTCTCTCTCTCTCTTCCTTTCAAAAAAGACTCTCACACTTTTCCCAATTTTACATCATGATTCTGAAATTCTTAAAATTCAAAATCATATTACAACTATATTTACAGATTTATTTAACAAATTTTATATTTTTGTACTGTTGTATATTGTAACTACCTTTTTTATGTTCTCTTAAATTCTTTGAAACTAAATAAACTTATTTTTTTTTTTTAACTGATCAAGACATTTGTAGATACTTAGCCTTAAACATGAATCTACTGTATATTGGATCAACAGTAGTAGATCTCTCTAAAGAGCTTTCTGTACAAGTAAATTCTGGTCATTTACACCTGCAACAAATGTGTTAACTATATTTAATGTAAGCAGTAGTTGACCTTAACATACTGTATTATAATGAAATTAAAAGTAAATGAGTAACAGTTTACAGTCTTATGTACAAATTTCAGATATGGATGAATCCTTATTACATAAAAAAACTGCATAACATACAAATTATACTGATCAACTTTCGCAATACAGTATTAATTTGTTTAAGTCAGTACAGATGTAGATAAAGTATTGTTTTTATTACAGAATTTGATGGACCCTTTCATGTTTGTACTGTTAATTAGAGTAACAGATCATTATTCCTCTCCTAAACTCTGTATCTAAGTTACTGGATTGAGTGATGAATCATGGATCTTCACTTGTGCCTATCCTTTCAGAATTCCTTTAAAAAAACTCTCACGACTTCTTTGCTTCTTTTCTTCATATTCTTGTTTGCATTATCTATTTGACCATACCTGAATCTACCAATTATTGGATTTCCGTTTTGTATTTTCACTTGAACATTAATCTAACTATTCTTTACATTCACTCACTTGTTAATCATGGCCAAAATATTCCAATCCATTCCACTTGATCCTGTCTTTCACCCTTTCTACTCTAGCCTCTTTTCTTTTTCTTCATTTGTGAAAAATTTTGCTCTAAAATCTTCCTATCATACTTCTTAAAAATTATAATTTTCTGCTGTTTGTATCTTGCATTCTTCTCTCTAATTATTGATCCATTAATGAAATGAATACATTAATATTAAAATGAAATTTATTTTATTAGATGTCTCTCTGCTCTTCTTAGAAAGTTTCTCATTACAAATTAGCCCTCTCACACTGTAGAAAGTTTCCAGCTGCCTGTATTTGCTTCTAATTCTTCTTATTTGCTTATGTCCACTGTTGTCTAACTTCCTAAGCACTGAAAACTCTACACTACTTAAACATTTTTTCCATTTATTCTTTATGCTTCCTTTCAGTCCTCTCATTTTTAATCAAAATAACAATCTTACTCTTTTCAATGCTTAAATTCATATCATGTTTCTCAATCCTCACATTCCATTCAACCAGATGACTTTGCACTTTTTAATTTTATTTCCATATCACAATATCATCTGCAAACAGCCATGCCAGGTTTGCTATTTGTGTACTTCATCCATGATGATAATAATAAACAACAATGGTGACAATACATTATCCTGCCTTAAATCAGATTTCAGTTTAAATGAATTAGCATCTATCTTATAGTCCAGTTCTCCCCTCATTGGCTTTAATCATATGATGACATTATCATCCATTAATTTGTTTCATTTTCATTTCCTTCAGTACTAGCACTATAATATACTACTTTCTTTATTCCTGTAAAAACTAGAACTCTTTCCATTCAAAAACTAATTTCTGTAAATTTCCTCATGTTGTGAGGAATCCCAATGAATCTATTTAATTTTTTGTTGCTCTTCATCATGTTCTATTTGTATGTTTTCCTCTATTACTACTTTATCAAACATCTCAAAAATTAATTTATTGAATAAATATGAAATAAAGTATTTGAAACATAATTATGTAAAAAAGGACTTATCTTGAGAGTGCTTTTTTATTATTCAAAACAGGTTTTCAAGCATCAAATATTTAAAAAAAAAATATACATATATATATATTTCAGTTTACACACACACACACACACACACACACACACACACACACACACACACACACACACGCACACGCGCGCGCACGCGCACACACACACACACACACACACACACACACACACACACAAAAACAAACAAACATATATATATATATGTTTATTGTTTTGAACTGTCATCGCCATTTTACCACGTTAATGAAACTACAGTAAGTGGCAGTTTAAAACAAGTGATTACACATGTGTTGATATGTTTTTAATAATGCAAAAGATTGTTTTAAATATTCGTTTAATAAAGATGAAGTAAGACATTTTCATTTTAAAAAATTGATGGAGTAAAATATTTTATTCAACATCCATTATTTTTATTATAAGCATGTCTTCTCTGTACTAAATTATACACTATAATATTTATAATTAATTTATATTGATTATTTTTGTATAAATAAACTTGATATATTTTAATACAGTATATTACTACACCAATACTATAATTACTATACCAATAGTATAATACTATACAAATATAATTAAGTACTGTTGTTTTGACAAACAATTTGGAACAGCATGTAACATAGAAAAGGGTGGGATTATTCCAAGGAAAATAGAAGCTTACTTCTATTTTAAATGCCTACATTATGACAATTGAGTGCCGATCTTGTAATACATAAAAAATATAAAATCAAGCATAAAACAAAATTAACATTAACTGGAGTTCTAAGTATTCAGGGGACAGATTGTAAGTATCAAACTTTAAATATGAATAAAACCATTGCATTATGGTTCTCAGGTAGATGTAACACTGCTGACCATGTGGGTAAAACTCCCATTAATGATAACAATAATATTTCTATTGCCCACAAAGCAAAATTTTTTTATGTTTTATTAAATGACAAATTCTCTTGAGATGACAATTTGATTTGTTCGTTACAAAATCAAACTGTACTGTTTTGCTATGAAGTAGTTTAATAAAATATTAAACTTGTTACCATTATTAATTATTTATTATTATGTTTACATATATCCCAGTCTAAAGTATAATGCCAACTGTAGGGCTCTCTCAAAAAGTCATGACACAATTTCAACTTGGAAAAATGGGTTGTCGGATCATTGTTTAACATCCATAAGTATGAATCATACAGGCTGATATTTAAAAATAAAAAATGTTAAATTATCCTTTTCTTTATAAATGTGCAGGCTTTGCTGAAAAGAATAATCATTATTCTTAAAAAAAAAAAAAAAATATCTACCAGACAAGAGAACTATTTTCATTAAATCAATACAATAATACAATACTTCATCATGTGAGAAAGGGCGTTATTATGCTTCCACTCCCATATTTAATAAATTAACAATACAGAAGTAAGATCTTCACACCAATTTATTTAAAATATAATTAAACAAATTTCCTTTGCAAAAGCAATATAAATATGCTGGTGCATTTTTACATTCTGTACATGTACATATACATGTGCAGAGATGACTTTCACTAACACATTCTGAGTTGCAACTTATTCTATATTTTTTCTTTTTTAATATCTTCATTATTTCATGTATTTATATTTTAAATGATTCATATAGATTTTAATCACATTTATTATTTACTTGATAATTAAATGTATATTTTCTGATGCTGCTCTGATCAAGGAATTACCACTATTTCCCTTAATCCATTCAGGCAAATGCCAGGGCAGGCTTTTCTATCCATACAGTAGTATTTCGATCCATTCCTGATTTGATTTATTTAACATTTATTGTTATGTACTAAACTAAATAAAAGATTTGTTTATGAATTTTTACTTTAATTTTAAGTATTTCAATAGTAAGGTTTTTTTTTTTTAAGTTTTTATAAGATGGCATTTTTACCTATTATGTTCATAACTTCTTTATCTGAAGTAATCATGTCAGCCCATTACAGTGGTTAGAAATTAGACTTCACATGAGATACAACATGCAAAGGTTTTTTCTTTTAATTACATATAGACGGGTTATTTTCTGATGAATGATTTTACTGAGATAATTAAGAGATGAGCCAATTCTGTATTTATAATTTGAAATTAGCTTTTTAGAAATAAATAAATTATTTTACCTATTAGAAATTTATAAAAATTCCTTATTTATCCATGCATAATACACACTCACACATATGAATAAAAAATCATTCAAACACATACCTATATCTTTCAATAATAATCTATATATATAAAAATGAATGTTTGTCTGTCTGTATGTCTCTTATGCCTTCCTAAACTGTTCATCCGATAGCGTTGAAACTTTGGGGAATGGTAGGAAGCATGCCACAGAAGGTTTCTGAGTTAGTAAAATACGGGATTTTCCAAAATTTCCCGAACTTTTCCGAATAAATCCTAAAATAAACCAAAAATGGTGTAAGTTAGGAGTATGGAGCCTTCATATCTTGGGGACCAATAGAGATATAGTAGTACAATTTGGTGTGTAGGTATATCCCGTTAAAAATTAAGAAACACGTGTTTCAGGGTTTTCCAAAATTTTCCAAACTTTTTTGAATAACTCCTACAATTACTATGCTTAGATTATGATAAAATGAGATATTTATTAAAAATAACATTGTACTTTAAAAAACTGGAGTTCATATATAGGTGCCAGATTTGGAATTGTAAGATAAAGATGATTTGATATTTTTAAAAATGATAGTGTACTTAATTTAAAGGCAAAGATGTGCTGTTGCCGTGCATCCCAATGATTCCAACAGATATGCCATTCAAATTCAAACATTTGCAGTTTCCAGTGCGACTCGCCTTTGCAATGACCATTAACAAAGCACAAGGACAATCACTACAAGTGTGTGGACTGAATTTGGAAAATCCATGTTTCTCAGATGGACAGCTGTATGTGGCCTGATCACGCATTGGAAAACTTTCTAATTTATTTGTGTACGCACCAGAAGGAAAAACAAAAAAACACTGTGTATCCAAAAGCACTTCAATAAATAGCATTCAATCCAAAACTTGAATTGTCAGACTTTTCTTGATAAAACGACT
>JAAAKQ030274111.1:0-10561 GCA_010016005.3 Zanna intricata | reverse complement strand
GTCGACCACTCCTGAGAAGTGTGGTTAATTGAAACTCAACCACCAAAGAACACCGGTATCCACGATCTAGTATTCAATTCTTTCACTGACCTGCCTTTCCTTCCCTCACATAACAACATTGATGGATAGAGGTTAGCTAGAAGGGAAGATGGTGGGCCTTACCATTATAATTATGTTTTTTTTTACGTGCACATTTTAAAATGTATTAATGGTCCTGATATAGTAATATACTACAAGTGGTTAATATTTTTTGAAATTTTTGAAAATCAATCACATATTTCAATTCATAAACAGATCTAAAAGATTAATTTACAAAATTGCTTTTATGTCGTAGTTTTGGTTAAGAAATATGACTACCAATACAAATTAATAAAAAGAAAATACATGTATAAACACCTACTTTATTTTAATAATGATATTATATTCTGTGTATAACATCTTTTACTTTTGTCTGATATGTATTTTTTTTAATATTGCTGTTAGATGGTATTCAGTACAAAATTTTTTTTAAACACAAAATTAATTTTATATAATATTGCTTTAATATAAAGAATTTTATATATATATATATATATATATATATATATACATATATAAAATTAAAATAAAAAACTGCTTGAAAATACAATCATATAATTATATTTAAAAAATTTCAAATAATGTAATATATATTAAAAAATATAATAAGTACAAAAAATAAAATTAATTTCAAAATGATAAAGATATAGGAATGCAGTATGAAATTATCAGGAAAAATATGTATAGATGTAAGTTATGGTTTAACTAAATGAATGGATAAACTTTATTTAGTGAGGTTACTGAACCCTGAAAACAGGAGTTTTCTGTTCTTCCCAAAATAATGTTTGGACTCACCCAAAGCCCAGATCAAAATGGGTACTCTAGATCTGGGGAGCAGAGAATATGATTTAGAAGTGAGGTCTGCAGTGACAAGATCTTACTTCTAAATGGTCTCTCTCATTATCTCTGGTAGCATAAGTACCATGAAAATAAAATCAAAATGTTTAAGTTAGACGATTGTGGTTTGGAGTTGTGAGTGCCATTATTAAATAAAAAAAGTTGAAATATCAGATACAAAGTTAGTTCTGCTCTATCCAGGACATGTTGTTTCAATCAGACTCTAGATGATGATCTTTATAAACTAAATTTGGGCTTCCGTACCATGTAACAGTAGCGCTCCACCGGTCGGTAACTAATAAGCAGAATAGTTCTGTCTTGTGCTATAAGTTGGTTGGTGCATTACTAAACAATCAAGTTCAAAGACTATGGTGGGGCTCAACTAGGTCCAACCAAAAACAAAAAACACTTACTGGTAGTGGAGAAAGCTCATAAATAAACATCATTAAATTTTTTCTGCAATCCATACTGACAGTTGACACTACACTGATTAGGTATAATACTATCAGATGTTCACTTTTGATATCAAGACAAATTAAAATCAAATTTAAAAATATGAAAAAATTATTTTTCCACAGCCTTTTTTTTTATTATTTATCAATTATTTTGCAAAGTTCTGACTGAAATTCATAAAAGAAAAGTTAAAAACTAACATAACTACTTTCTTAATCTATAATTATTAGGGTGAACAATGTACAGTCTCTGAATTATACAAGAAAGAAAAATTACTTTTCAACCGCGTAATTTACACACATACATATGTTAAAGACAAATCCCAAATAAATATTTTAAAAATAAATTAAATTTCAAAACAGTAGTAAAGGAGAAGTAGGAAGACAACAAGAAATAAAAAATAATAATTTTAAATTATTTTTTTCTGAAAGTTAAATATAATCACTATATAGAAAGTATTCTGAAAATACAACCTACAATAAGTAACCCTGTACAAATAACAACATTTATGATAAATCTATCTATGGACAGATTAAAAATATTATAATATTTAAAATGTAACAACATATAAATAGTTATTTATTTATAATTTATATTACTTAATGCTATAAACTATACAATAAATAGAAATCAATTATGCAACGTTATATGTAAAAAGAAACAATCCATTATTACACAATACTATTATTTATATACTATTAATACTTATATTTTTATTAATTTATTGTACATACATTATATATTAAATCAAGGACGGACAGAAAGCTAATAAAAATAAATAAAAAGAGTTAAAACAAAACATACCTAATAACAATCAAAATAAACAAAAATTAATAAATAAATGCAACAAAATTAAATTATATCAATTACAGACAGCACAACATGCCTGAAAACTGTATCATCAAACAAAAATATTCTTTACTTCATACGCAATAAATTAATTATAATTTTTAAAACGTATAATTGTATGTCATTAAATTTTATCATCCCATATAATAAGGAATATTAAGGAATTAATAATAATTTATAAGTAAATGATATTGATTTACTTAACTCTATAATGAGCACTATTCCAAAATTGATTTTGAAAATAAACTGGCTTAAAAAAAAAAAAATACACATAAATAGAAATCTATGTTACTAAATAAACCCATTTGTTGTTCCATTTTTTTGGTGCTAGAAAAGCAACAGTCAATAAAACATGGAACATATGTCATTTTGCAAACCTAAATTATAAATAATTGAAAAAAAAAAATCGTACCATTTTAAGATTGAAAGGGAATTTTCTTTATTCTTTTTTTTTTTTTTTTAACCATAAACTTTGAAGATTGTATACAAAAAAATACCAAGCCTGATCTGAATTGGAGCATGGAATAAGTAGAGCCTATTGAATATCAAATTTAACCGTAAATTTTAGCAATAAATAATTATTATTTTTATCATAATTGTGTATATATAAACATGAAATATCAGAAAATTGAATTCATAATACTACTTGCATGTAAGTAATGATAAAATTTGTAACTGCCCAATTTAAGAAGAATAACTATAATTTAGTAATTTGTGGGGAAAAGGAACCAAAAATTGCCTACTTTATAGAAAATTAAATATAGTTTAACAAACTGTGACTTCAAAAATGCTAACTATTTTTTAAAATGAATTTTACGACAACAAAATTGAAAATTTGGAAAAATATTTTTGATAAGCAAGATATTTTTGAAATCTTTTTATTTGTAATTGCATGGGAAAATATTTTTATTTTTTCATTTGCTGTATTTTATTATTGATAAAACAGAAAGAAAAATTATGCAATTTATATAAAGAAAAACAAGTTGTAGCGTTTTAAAAAATAGTCAGTATATTGTTGAAATATGGGTTGGTATTCAATGCATATCCAATTTTATAACTGCAAAAAATGGCACTTTAAAGTGGTATATAAAAATATTGTAGCACTAAAAGGATTATAGCAATAAATTTATTATTTTATTTTTAAAAAACATATACATTCTAAGTGCTTTAGAGTCAATTTTATTGACAAATTAATTACAACATCATGACCCAATCTGAAAAAAAATCACAGCAAAGCAAATTCATCTCTTTCTTTTTTTATATAAATTTAAAAATAATTTTTAACTTTTTACAAAAAAAAAACACATTTCAAATGAAAATCAAGTTTATATAAAATCATTTTAAACTAATACAAAATTTTTCAGACATGTTGTATGGTAAAGCATTCAAGAAATAAAATCTAACAACTAAAATTAGTTAGAACAGAAAATTACTGAGTATTCAAAAAAAAAAAATATTGATTAATTTTATTTGGTTAAATAAAATTTATAATTTAACAACAAATGAACTAGGGAAAATATTTCTTTAATTGAAAACAATACCAGTTTATTCTCAGCTATGATTATAAAAATTCAGAAAGAGTTATAAAAGTATATATGTTAACCGATTGTTTTTAAATAAATACGATAACAACTGATATGAACAACCATTAGTTCAAAACAGAAATTCAATAATTGAATTGCTAGATAAAAATTTGTAAATATTTCAATCCATGATAAACATAAAAAGGCATTTAAACCAACTTTTTTTCTGACATTTATAAACAGTGTTAAAAAGCATCAGGAGCATGAAAATATAATTTTTCTACGTAAAGAATGATGTTGAAAACTTTTTATTCAATTGTTTTGATGTACCCATTACATTATTATCCGAGTAATTAAGCTGAGGTATGAAATACAGTAAAATATTTGCAAAAATCATATATTTCACTTTAAAACTTATTATATTTTAGTAGGTAACAGATTTAAATTCTGAGATTATGTTATTAAATTACCGAGTAATTTTATTATTACATTTCGTCATGAATTTTTTTATAAAACTGGCTGGGTAGTAAAACTATAAACACAAAGAACTCTTTATATAATTTGTTAACACATTGTGTTAAATTTGTTTTATTGTTTCATTATTTGGTTATTCTTTTATTATTATTGCCTCTGCCAGCTGAAACCTTTCTGTTTTATTATTTGCTTATTTTTATTATTATTGCCTCTGTCGGTTAAAAATCTTTTCATCGGGTATGTGACTTTATGTTATGGAATGCTATTCACCCTTTTTGCAATTACTGCAACTGGTTGTATTTTTCTATGTGCTTTCCCACGATCCGCCTTAACTCTGTTCCCACACTTGAGTCTATTGTGCCTATCGATACGAGCTTTCCTTATTTCTTTTTTTATTGTTATTGCCGCTGCCTGTTAAAAGCTTTTCATTGGGTACCTGATTTAGTGTTGTGAATTGCTACACACCCTTTTTGCAATTATTGCAACTGGTTGGGTTTTTCTATGTACCTTCCCACGACCCGCCTTCATTCTGTTCCCACACTTGAGTCTATTGTGTGTGTCGGTACGAGCTTTCCTTATTTCTTTCCTGTCGTTTGGTCTTTAGTCTGGATTTAACATCGTAGATGATCGGACCAGTGTTCCAGCTCCAGAATTCACTCGTTTCTTTGGCCGTCGCATTTTAACAATTTCTATAACTTTAATAATGTCAATATCTGTATAATTTCTCTTCAAGTTGAATAAGTTTTTATGTTGTTCGGGAAAAGCCCAGCTCTGCTACTACTGACATTATATTCTCTCATCTATTTTATCGGTACAGCGACCGTTTTCAGTTTAATTTTTATTGGAACATTTATGTTCAGTTTTATTCGTGGCGTTACGTGAAACTCTGTTCAGCAGCTTTATCTTCATCTTGTTCTTTCGTCAATCCTCACTTATTTAATTTCAATCTATTGGATCTTGGTCATTGCTGTTCTTCAGCGTATGTTTTCACCCTAGTCCTGGATATCTGGACTTAAACTCTATGCCTTGTCTTCAAGTATCATCGATTTTCCTTATGTGGCAGCATTGTACAGTGAGTTTTTGTTTTAAGTTTTTACTGTTTAATGAAAATATTTAAAATTACATTGGAAGTAGTGTTACATATTTAGTAACTGTAAATTTATGTTTTATAGTGTTAATAAAAACCTTTTAATCGATTCCATGTAATTGTTACTGTAACGTATAGTATGTGCATTAATTTTTCTCATAGTTTGTGAATTAGAAACAGATTAAAACAATTTTTCTTTTGATTGTAATTTAAATTTATGCTTAATTATCAGTAATAACAATTAACTATTGATAATGTATTCAGCAATACTGTAATATTTTTTTTTTATATATCTTTTACTCAAAATAATCAGTTTTACTTTACTAGTGTTTTACTTGGTTTGTTATAATTCGGAATAATTTGTTATTATTCAGTTTTTTATAATTGTTCATTTTATTTCATTAATAATGCAATTAATGTTTATTCAAAATTTAAATTAATTATTGTTATTAAGTGTCAGTTTTATAATTTTATGCCCCATTTTACAGTCTTTTTCATACCAGAGCATTTTATTTTTTTTATTACCTATTACAAATTATCCTCGCGCGGCTATTTGTTGGCTATTGCGCTAACAAATTAGTCACATTTATTATGTTAAAAGAGAATAGTTCAATTCATTTGAATAACACATGAAAAACAGGCTGTGGATGAACATAAGTTATTACACACTAATACTCTATCTATAGAATTTGGTTTCTTTTTTTACACCTTCAAAATATGACAAAAACAAATGTTTTACATTAAACAAACTCGTAGCTGTTTTTTTTATCATCTTTAACTGCTAATAAATTATAATATAGGTAAAATGCAATGAATAAACATTTTTATAACAGGGTAAGATCCAATATCCAGCATCACTTTCACAATCAATCTGTAAGTGAGAACTTTCATATGAGAAAAATGATTGCTGACAGGGATTAACACTCTACTATTTCTAAATGCAACAAGTCTGATAATGATTAGCAAGATTTCATTAATCTTAAGTAATTTCTATAATAGCAAAAATTACTGATCTATTGATTTAAATTCTCAAAAGCAGTTTGACAGTATCTAAAATCAGACATAATAGGACTATTCTTCTAGGAAGTTTAAACTCCTATAATGCTATAGAAGTATACAATTCTAAATATAGAAGTGTAAACTTCTATATTTATTTAATATAAATATACAAGGTGTAACTATAAATAAAAATTCCTAACTGCACTTTCCCTTTAGTCATGTATCTTTTTGCTGTTTGGCATTTAATACCTAATTAGCAATAAATATCAATAAAGCCTTCAAGGTAACAGTATTTATTGCTTTTTTTAATAAAAAATTTTGAATGACAATTTTTTTAAAAATAACATTTAATGAAAGAATTAGAATTTTTAATTGATCCTAGAAACAAAAGAAAAAATTATCGCTGAGAATAAACTGTTATATATCATGAACTTTCAGACAAACCTCTAACAACTTCACACTGTAAATTACAAAATGAAAATTTTACAACACCTGACAGACAAGTAAAATTTTAACAAAAAACCTAATATACAACATATTTTATTTTTATTAAAAGACTGTCCGAATAAATATCAATAATTTTACAAAAACAAGAAATAGAAAAAATTCACAATTGTTGTACACTTGTTTTAGCAGGCAGGAAGAAATGAAGGCAAGCAAGCATGCTGGCTGGCAGAAGTTTGTCCTTACGCAGACTATGGTAAAAGATTATTTTATGACGACATTATATTATTTAGCAAGTGGCAAGCATGTTAATGATACAGCTGGTATTTTTTGTTTTAACAGTAACCGTCTAAATTTCATTCTGTAATAAGGAAAATATCAATTTTTAATTATACAGAAAATTAAACATTACAAAGTAAGTATTTAAATTTGCATTAAGATAACATCAGTAATAAAAATTAATTATTCATGATAGATTATTTCGCCAATAAGTTTAGTTTGTATAAGGAAATATCATATCATATAAGGAAATATCATGTATAAGGAAAATTGAATTATGTATAAAATGCAGATCAGACAAAGATGTAACTGGTATCTTTAGGAAAAGTTAAAAACTGTAAGTTACAGAGTAGGGAGCATTAAATTTGAAGTTTGTAGTCAAGCAGCTTATATGCTGTTTATCAATGATTCTAGAAACATTTCTCGTACCGATATTTACAACATGGGAAATTAAATCTGTTCATGATTCAATTTTAATAATTTTACACTTAAAATTAAAAATTAATTTTATTTAACAAAGAAATTGTTAAATTTTTAATTGAATAATTTATTTTATAATATTAATTACACTTAAAATAAAATTATCCTGTATTATTTCACTTGTAATTATTGTTTGAAAACGTTATAGGTATTTTTACATCTAAATTACAATAATTTATGGCCCAGCGATTAAAAATGCATATGCTGACAAAATTGATAAATCTAAAGGCAACATTTCTTTTAAATGAAACAATTCCATAAATAGGAGTTGTGTAATAAATGAATAATTCTAAAATTAATAATCATTTAATATAGATGAATAATTGTAATAAATGAACCATTCATTTTTCATATTATAATGAATGACAACAGGCTGATTGTAATAACAAGCTGATTGAAATCACACTTCAATGAAAATTTACACTTGCAAGTAAAATTTTAACAAAAAATCTAATGAATCGATGAAAGCTTGAGAAGGAGAATTTCTAACCCAATATCCAATGACAACAAACTAAAAAATGGCGTTAATGAGTAGTTAAAATCACTGGCGGCAGAATAACTTGAAGAGGAAATAAAGAAGCTAGTGAAACACTATGAAAACTATTGTTTTTTATTTCAAAACAGACCTTACTTCAAAAACCCAGTCATGTATATGTTCTCATTTATATCTGTTGTTTTTTTTTAATCGCATATTTATACAAGTGAAAAGTTATATGTAAAAGCATTACATTAGATCATTCAAAATCCTAATCTTCCTTAAAGATAAAGTCAAAATCCTATCTTCCTCTTTTTAATAAATTCTTCATATTCTTACAGTTATTACTGAACTATTAATATTTTTTTAATGGAATCCTGCATAATTTAATTTTTTGTTAGTTAATATTTGTAAAACTTTTACAGTTTAATTTAATTTCAGATTGTATTACTGTGAATTGAAGTTTAAAATTCATGATAAAGTTTTATTTCAAAATTATGTCATGTCTTAGAGTTTACTTTTTTTTTAAAAAAAATACCATCAGCGCTATATGTAGTGATAAGTTAGTAAATTAACCATAAACAAAAAAGTAGGCCAAGGAAGTCTGTTTTACTGGTAGTATGAAAGCCAAATTTATTATGCAGAATTTTTTTGTCATGACACAATTGATGATATTCTGTGGAAATACAACAATGAAAAATTAAGTCAGATCAGTAAAAGATAGCAAGCAGGATAAATAATTCTCTCAATAATAAGACTGACTTTGCTAAGCATTTAGATTTTAATACTTCTCACCGTTCAGATTTCTATTGCATTAGCATCACTTAACATTCAGATTACTAATTAAAACACATTACAAAGAATTAATATGTTTGTAATAAATCCCACAAAAGATTAAAATTCCCAAAAATAATTGATAAACAAAACAAATCTTTCTTAAATTTAAATGGTATGAAAATATTAAAAATGAAGTATTTGTGACATTTTGTATAGATAAAAATATAAATTTTCGTCGACTTCTATTTTTGAAGCCTGATAGATAGCTATAAAAGTAAAAAAACATAGGTTTGAAAGTAAGTATGTATAAACTTCATTAAAAGGATTATAAATACAAAGTAACAAAGGATTACATTTCTATTTATAATTTTTGGGTAGATGAAAGACAACCGTGTATGGTGTAAATAAAGAACTTTTCAAACAACTAATAAGCCTTGGAAAACAGCCACAATTAAAGGTACAGCACAGTTTAGATCATCCACATCAAAACTATCGGCATATTATTTACCAAACTGTACTGTACACTATTATTTATTAACTGTTGGTATTATCTTTACCAAAACTGTGTTGGTGTATTATTTATTATTTTAAATTATTTATGGGTACACTTGAATGAAAATTTGATTTCATTTCGCAAAAAGCAATTTATAAGGCAAAATAAACAATAAAAAAAACACACGAAAGGTTTTAATATTATTCTGTGATAGATCTTTTATTGGTCACAAAATTTGTTCCCTTTGTAAGTTACAGAAAAATAGTTCAAAATACAATGATTAATATACGAGGTGTGATAACAAAATACGTGAATGAATTTTTATAGCAGCAATTACTTATGCTACATCTATTTCAACTAGTATGTCTCATACCCTCATGTGTTGAGACAGGCAGTGACAAGTTTGAACACGTTCTGGCTTGTCAGTCTGCTTCTATAGCTGCTACAGTGAGGTCGTGTTTGCAGTGTCTGTCGTGAAACATGGATCTTGAACAACGCATTAACATTAAGTTTTGTTTCAAGTTGAAAAAGTGCCAAAGCTTACAAAATGTTAAAATCAGTGTATAGTGATAATGTAGTAACTTTGAAGACTGTTTACAAGTGGTATGAGCAATTTAAAAGTGGAAATGAGTCGGTTAAGGACAAGGAACGGTTGGGACGTACTTCAACCTCAAAAACAAATGAAAATGTGCAAAAAGTAGCCAAAATTGTTCGTTCAAGCAGGTGAATGACTATTCGAGAGCTTACTGAAGAACTTAACATCTCCTTGTCCATGCAAAGCATTTTAAAAGATGATTTGCAAATGAGATGAGTGAGTGCCAAATTTGTTCCGAGACTTTTGACTGATAAACAAAAAGAAAATCGTGTTTCACTTTGCATGGAATTGAAGGATCGTCTTCATGCAGATGCGGACTTCATGGCCAAAATTGTTAATGGGAATGAAATTTGGGTCTATGGCTATGGCCCTGAGACAAAAATTCAGAGTTCTCAATGTAAAATCAGAACTCACCTAGCCCTAAAAAGGCCCATCAATCAAAGTCGAACATCAAGGTCATGGTCATTGTTTTTTTCGATTGTGAGGGCATAGTGCGATCAGAGTTCGTTCTAAGGGGAACAACTGTAAACTCCGAATTTTACAAGGAAGTACTGGAATGTTTGCGAAACATTGTGTGAAAAAAGAGACCTAAAAAATGGGCCAACGGCTTTCTTCTTCATCATGACAACGCGCCATGCCACAAGTCACTTTTGATTCACGAGTTTTTGGCCGCTAAAAGTCTTCCTGTCTGTCCACATCCGCCTTACTCACCAGATTT
>JAAAKQ030274100.1:0-10562 GCA_010016005.3 Zanna intricata | reverse complement strand
AATTTATCATAATAAAGTGTGGAAACCTTAAACCATTTCCTCTGTCCGCACTCTGTAACACCCGGCAGAGTAGCAGCTCCTCCCGGGTTGAGTAATACTTAATTGGAGGTCCGACCCGGGGGGGGGAGAAAAGAAAAAAAAAAAAAAAAAAAGGTGATATCGATCGCGACCAGATGATATAATTACATTATGAGATAGGTCTCACCAAAGTAAAAATTAACAATTTAAGTATTTTAACCCTAAATTCTATAGAATTCCTTTTTACAAATCCTAATATTTTTAATACATCTGAGTAAATGTTCCTAATCTGCAAATCAAATTTCATTTCAGAATCAAAATGAATACCTAAACATCAGATACCACTTTCATTTTTTAAGTTCGTTGCTGTACAGATCCACTTTGTAATTACAAGTTATTAGATTAATGATTAAGTGAATAACATTATATATTTAAGTATTTGAGCGTAGTTAATTTTCAAAGCAGCAAGTAATAGATTTATTCGTTATCTCTTATAATTCAATGCAGAATAAATGTTTAATTCTCCATACACAAAAATAAATATTGGGTCATTGACAAACAGCCAGAATATAACTGGCAAGCTTTTGGATAACCAGAAGGAATGTAAAATATTGCAGTCTTAAAATGTGTATATTTTACCTTTTTGCTTAACAAAAAGCACTATGCCAGTAACACTAGAGACATTTAACTTCTTCAAGAAGAATTTCAAGTTTACTCTGTCAAAGGCTTTAATAAAATCAGTCATAATGGCTTCCACTAAAATATTATTTTCAAGATCATCCATTAACATTTGTTCCTATGAAATCAAATTACTCTAACAATTTCATTAAATCCGTGGTGTCTGTAAGAGTGTCATTAATGTTGCTAATACAGGATTCAGTGTATCACATAAAAAGTTTCAAAAACTTTGAGATTAGTGAAATTATACTTGAAAAGCAGCTGTTTGATTTTACTCTTTGAATTCCTTTCCATGCCCAACTGCCCAATAAATAAAGTACAGTAGATTAGGGTTATTTATAATTAGTAATAGATAGGTTTAGCAAAGTATGCTTAAGTTGGCTTTTTAACTTACTTTTAATTTGAACTTAGTAGTCAAAGTTTGAGCAAAAAAGCCCTCCCAATAAACAAACTTTGAGACAAGGTTCATGAACAATTGTTTCAAAAATGTTTTTGTGAATAATTAAAAGAAACAATAAAATGTTTATATTATATGATAGAAGCATGTTTGTTATATACTAGGTTTTATTTGTAATGATCTGTATTTTTATGATTTGTGGTCCTACAGAAAACTCTGTGACCCATTTTCATAAATCGAGATTGTTATTGTCATCCTTATTTAGACTCTAAGTTCTGAGTTAGATTTATTTGATATGAGAACTTTTAATATGTATATTCAAGTCTCCAGTTCTAAAATCAGAGGTTTTTTTATTTTTTAAGGTATTTGGTTTGTACTCTATTTTAAGATCCTACATAAGATCCTACATTCCCAGTAATCGATTTCATTTATTTTAGTTAACGTCTTCCATTACAGTTATTACAGTTGTCTATGTAGTTTCATATTATTAACTAAATCTAGTTCTCTTAAGACCAAATAGCCAATAATTCTGAAACTATATGTAAAGAACTGGTCTAACAGAAATTTTAAACAACTACAATCTTGCAGTGATGCAACTAGAAACTTATTCATTTTTCATTTTGTTAGTTTATGTATAGATTGACTTGACATGTTTTTTTTTTATAATTAGAAGAATTTTTGAGTAAACATGAAAAGTAACACCATTAATTTCAATAGTTATTTTGTTATACAGTATCATATTTATATTATTTGGGTAGACTCACAATCTATGTACTACCTAAATATTCTCCTACAGAACTTTTATGCTCAATTACTAGTTTACTCATAAACAAATGCCTGAACAGTAATTATTTATATATTTGTTATTTACCCATGTAAGTAAAATTGCAATATTTCTCTTCATGTAGTAAACTAAATTATTAAAATTATCACATATATTGTATTAAATTTTTCTGCTGTGGATATCAAATGGTAATACTAAAAATTTATTTTCTACAAACATAATTACAAATAAAGCAGCTATAAACTACCAATTTAAAATAGGTAATTTACCTTTGCTTACTGTGTACAATCTAAATCTACGCAGTACAGCACATATTATATCTAATTCAGAAAAAACTTCTTGTACTGTATATACATTATTTCTTCCACTGAAATCAGTTATAAAACAAAAATTTCCTTTCTCAAAATTTAACTTTGAATATAATTTAGCCAAAAATGGAACATATTTTCTTTTAAATAAAAATGATTAAAACTGAAGAATGACTGAATGTCAAAAGAACAGTACAGTACAGTCAGTCCAATAATAGATTTATATTTTTATTTAAAAAATAATAATTAGCCAATTTTTACCTCTTCTGGCTCTTTCTTAATTCACACCATAACTGATATTGATCATCCAGCTGCAGTTGCAATTCTCTACAAATTTTTTCAGATCTACTAAAAATTTATCTGCTTCTGCTACTTTTTTGTTTAAATCTGTAAGAACTCTATAAACTCTGATCTGAAAGTAGATTCTTCCCAAATAAAAAAGACAGTAGATTCTTATCATAATTTTTTTTTCTTCCTTTTTAATTGTATCTGATCAATATTCCTAGTTTGTCTAATATCCTATTTCTGTTAGCTCTTCTCTTCTTTACTTAATGATGGATTATCATCTAATCCAGATCCATTCACACTAATACAATATTTCTTGCGGGGTATTACTTCCTCTCATTGTTTTCGTTTACTTTTCTATGTGCAAATTGTTACCTAAAATGTTATGTATTCAGATGACATGTGCAATATGATCAAACTGGCAACTCCTTTCATTCATTTGATTAAATAATCTACTTTTCATGAATCCCTTCTATTTCATCTTCTTTAGATATCTACACTACTGTTGAGGACTTTGTCTTCGGATCTTTCCTGATTGTCCATACTATTTAAGAATTTGGGCATTGGCATCCCCACAACCCTAGCCTCTGTAGCTAATCTTCCAATTACACACTGAGCTGCTGAATTCTTTACACAATAAACATACACTACGCAATGTGTGTACTATGTGTAGGAACACTACACAATTTACAAAACATACCTTTACACTACAACACAACATCTTACACTGTTTCTTCTTACATGATATGTATCAACATCATCACAAGTTCTGACCTTTACCAGTCCAACTGTTTTTGAATAAATAAAGGTTGGTTACCTTTCTGTTAATGTGCAACCAAATATACCAAACCCCAAACACTGCTTCCAATATCAGGGTTTTGGTCATATCAAAACTGTTGCAAAAAAGAACAGGTTTGTGCATATTGCAGCCGTACAAGACATGTTGATAGCACATGCACTGAAGAAGAAAAATGTATAAACTGTAAAGGTCCACACTCGGCAAAGACTCGGGAATGCCCCTTTTATAAAAAAAAAAATTATACTGAATATCTGTACTGAGCAGAAAGTTTCCTTTCCAGTGGCACATCGGGAATACAGAAAATCCGTCAGCATGAGGAATCTGTACAATCTGGTATTAGTTTTGTACAGTATCTCCCAAACAATGTAAAAAAAGAGAAAGAATGTCTTGTAGAATGTATATCTTGTAAATAACTAATCAATTTACTAGAAGCTTTATTTGAAAAAGTAAAGTCCCTCACATCTGTTATTGTTGCATTGAGTACTGGCAAGTAGGTAATGTCTGCAAGAAAGACTAACAGTGATTTACCAAAAACCAGTTCATTTGATACACTACCACATAAGGTTCCTGCTGTACTGATTATGCAGCAAACTGCTAAGATCCCAATGACAGGATCTATAAAAACATCCTCACCTTCCATGACATTTATGTCCTTCCAGGCTTCCAAGTCCCTTCCACCACCTCCAGGACTCTAGGAGTATATGGTGGTGGATGAAGTGCCCAAAGAAGCAAAGCACTTCTTAAAAGTTTTAAAATCCATAAAGAAAAACCGGATTTAATTTGATAAGTAATCTACACCCAGAGTTTTAACAATAAATAAATAAATATTTTTTTTAGGTCCAAATATTATCCAATAGAATGTTGTGGTCTCCATACTCGGCGTGAGAATATCAAAATTCTTCTAAGGAAGAAATTTGGTTATCATGGAATTTGCATGTAATACAATGAAGAGCACCCAACACTTTATTTCTGAAATAAAATGTAAAAGAATTTTGTTAATAAATTCATTCAAGTTGCATTATCATAATTAAATGTAGCCAAAAAATGTAATAAATAAATGTTCATGTAAAATTTCATTCACTACTGTTAATAGAAAACAGATTAATAGATAACATTCTCAATATGAAATGTTATTTGAATTTAATCAGAGTTGTAATTATTATTCTTGATTTAATATTAATGTGAAATTAGTTTTCCTTTTTTAGTGCATCTTTAAATATATTTGTATTGGAAAATCATTCCAAACAATTTATAGTTTAATTCAATAATTTTTAAACAGTGAAATTTTAGTATTTTTTTTATTTTTTCATTAGTTAAATAAAAGCATATTTTTAAAAACTTTTTAATTTTTTTTTTTTACAGTTTCTTTTTCAGTAAGTAAAGTTTGGCCATCAAAATCAATTGCACTGTAACTTGTAAAAACTACCTTCTAATATGGCAGTTATTTAATTAATCATAAAACACAGATATACTATGCTTATACACAAATTTATTGTTTTCTGTGTATATATTTATTGTTTTGCTGACCTTTTTTTTTAGTTTTTTGAAAAAAACAAACAAAATAAATTTATTTTTGTTCGTTTAAAGAAAATAAAATATGAAATCAGAATTTTTTCATAAAAAATGTCTCATTACAACTGTTTCCTTCAAAGCAATAAATATTTGGGAAGTCAATTTAATAGGAAAGCTCTCCAAAATCAGAAATAAAGTGGCAATAATAAGGAAACTATTCTGGATAAGATGGTAAATTGCATTCCTTATAAAATTATGGTCTGTAATACCCAAATTATCTTGTAGTATCCTTAAAATTAAAGTTTATGAAATAAGGATAAAGTTTAGAAAGTGATCTCCATAGAATACTAGTCAAAGAACCTTCACTGAGTGCAGATTTAAAGTAAAAGAATGAATTTTAGCTACAAGTGAACATAATATGCAAAGTGCAAGATATCCACAAAATTTTGTCCATATTTTGATTTTAAATTGACCTTTATCATTCAATCACAATAATTTTATTTTGATTTCAAAATTATAGTTAAACTGGTGTTGTCCTAATGATTCTAAATTTACCGTTAAATTTGACACAAATTACACATCAAATAAATAAATCTTGTATTCTGATCAGTACATAATAATTCTTTTGTAGATTTACATCATGAATGTACAGATATGCACTAAACTGATAAAAAAATAACTGCTGCAGCATTTGCCTGGATAGCCCACCGGCTATCCGGCAATCCTATCAAAAATAAGTCGACTGTTGACGCGATAAGGTATGTAGCATGGGCGGAAGACTGCCGGACGGGCACCCGGAGGACCAGAGCGATCCCCTTGATGGTCCTACTCGATGTCCGGAATGCGTTTGGCAGTGTGACCTACGACGCAACAAACAACGCTTTGGAAAAACTCGGCGTCAGTAACTACTTAAGGGCTATGGTAAACGATTTCCTGTTTGACAGGAAAATTGTAATCGACACGGAGGATGGATAAATGCAATTCCAGATAGGGGGAGGGGTACCTCAGGGCTCCCCCTTCCTTTGGTATGTGGTGCTGGAGAAAATATTACGAATGAGAGTTCCGAATTCAGCCGAAATAGTGGCGTATGCAGACCATACGGCCATATTAGTAAGAGGCCAAACGGAATCAGTAGTAGAAATGGTGGCCAATAACACCATCCGAAAGATAAGTGACAAGCTGAGAAGGAGAGGTTACAGCTAGAACCGGGCGAAGACCCAAGTGCTTGAAATCGCAGGACGCCACAGATTAAGATCTGTCAAGGTTTGGGTTGAGAGCGTGGCTATGATCTCCCAGTCTAGAGCAAAATATCTGGGTGTATGGCTGCAGAGATCGGGACTCTACAACCACCATATAGAGTACACCACACGGAAGGCCGAAGAGACTATGTCTACTTTAAGCAGGATAATGGCCCCTAATGGAGGCCCAGGAGCCTCCAAGAGACGTCTGATGATGGCGGGAACCACGGCCATGCTGTTATACGCGGTGCCTGCCTGGGAAACCCGCCCTGCGAAACAAAAGAAATTTTAAAAAGATGCAGTCATTACAACGAAGAGGTAACCTAAAAATAATCCGTAGCTACTGTACCATTTCGGCAATGGCGGCTGGGGTAATTTCTGGCACTCCCTCGATAGAATTGATAGCAAGACAGCGAATTCGTATCTGGCAGGGCACACCAGCGGGGGACGCTTCAACAAAACTATTAGAAGAATGGCAGGAGGCCTGGACGGGCATTGCGACAATGCTGCATAACGTAGAAGGATAGGACAAAATACGCCTACTGGTCACAGTAATAATCAAAAAGAAAGAAAGAAGAGGAAGTGACGTGGAACGGGGACTTTAGGGCGGATCGGGAGGAAGGGACAGCCCCCTGTGGAGTTGCAGTCCGTCCTTGCTTGCGGGAATGGGCTGTGACGATGAAGCAAGGGGATTCCCCAATCCCCGGACCTCGGAACGGTCAAGCAAACCTACAGTTACATGGAGAGGGTGGGAACAGCATTCTGCTGAATCGCCGTCCGTCCCGGTTTCGGGATGAGCGACGATGATGACGCACGAAGACTCCCTCCCCCTCGTCGTGAACACGTGCACGTGTACATACACGAGACAAAAAGAAAATTAACACACACAGACACTCACACTTTTCAAAAAAAAAAATGAAAAAATAAAAAGGAAAAAAATTAATCACACTGACATACACACGCGCGCGCGCACACACACAGACACTCACTTTTCAAAAAAAAAAGGTGTGGATGTGTGTGTGTTTGGTTGAGTGGATGTGATCTGTTTCTTAGACTGTGTTCACGAGGGCGACTGCAGCTGAGAAGAGAGAGCCTAACAAGACGAAGAAGACGATCCGATGACACCCCAGACAAATCCCCCAGAGGCCACGTTATGCTTAATTGCGGGTCCAGCCTCGTGGCGGTGAAGAGCGGTGAGGGAGGATTAGTCGGTATGGGGTAGGTTATTAACGCCTAACAACACCTTGGCGGAGCCTGTTAGCTAGCCTGGGACGGAGAGCGTCCTGGGTCGGAGCCCGACACAACGCCACGATGACCTGTATTGATGACTGTGACTTCATCCTGTAATGTTTCCAATGTTGGGAGCACTTTTCAAAGTCATTTTTTTGAACTTATCACTTGGCCAATGATCAGTTTGTAGTAATCTTTATTGACAGTTTGTCCTTGTGGAGCATATTCATGATGAATCATACCTTGATAATAAATAAAAGTCCAAGAAAATTTTTACAAAAGAAACCCTTTCTGGTATGTGATGACGCTGTTATATGAGGTGTGATCAAAAAGTATACTTTTTATTGCAGAAAACAGTTGTAGTGTACTGCAGGAGGGGGACTGTCGAGGAATGTGGTCTTGACTTGTATTGGTTGTATATGATTAATCCATATTCAGCGACGTGCGTAAATGGCATTCCTTCATCATCAAAAAAAAAAAATTAAAAAAAAAAGGATAGCCACCGGGCTGGTCTAGTGGTTAATGTAACATCGCAAATCAGCTGATTTCAAAGTCGAGAGTTTTAAGGTTCAAATCCTAGGAAAGGTAGTTATTTTTATACGGATTTGAATACTAGATCGTGGATACAGGTGTACTTTGTGGTTCAGTTTCAATTAACCCAGGAGTGGTCAACCTGAGATTGTACAAGACTACACTTCATTCACATTCATACCCATCATCCTCATTCATCCTCTGAAGTAATACCTTACGTTAGTTCCGGAGACCAAACAGATAAAGAGAGAGCATTTGCCTGGATGAATCAAAGATAACCATAATAAAATCCTAATCAAAGCACCAACATAGAACACATAATCAATTATAAGATAAAATATTGCTGTGATGGAAAGTCTATATTAATTACTTAAAATATGAACATTATGTGAAGATACCAAAACAAAAATTAGTTACAAAATAATTCACGATTCCAAAGACATTAATAAAAATTATTTGAAAATATATTTATGTTCATTATATTTATTAAAATATAAATTTTTTAATTAGTACTGCTAAAATATTCATCAATGAAGTAATATTTTTTTCTGTAAAAAAAATCTTTTTAACTGTGTTTTAAATAAATTGATGAAAGAATTTTTAAATAGTTTGGTAATTTATTAAAATTAACAATGTAAGTGTAATAAGGCCTTTTCTTGAAAGCCAAAATGTTGTGTTGAATTGAGAAAACAAAACTGTTGTTTGGTTTAGTAGAGTTAAGAATTGTTATTTTTTTTTAAATGACTATTCTTTTGATTATACATTCATAAACAGGATGGGATCAAAAAGTAACCAACCTTGACTGATTAAAACAAGAATACTTACTTATTCTTAATCTATTTAGTTCAATGACTTGTCTTCTTCAAAGTAGTTCCCTTCCTAATGTAAAACACTTTATCCTGTAATGTTTCCAATGTTGGGAGCACTTTTCAAAGTCATTTTTTTGAGCATCATTCAAATCTTGCACTGAACATCATCTCTTGGCCAATGATCAGTTATGTAATAATCTTTACTGAGAGTTTGTCCTTGTGGGGCATACTCATGATGAATCATACCTTGATAATAAAAACACAAGATCAGCATGACCTTCATATTGCTTCATGATCACTTGGCTTTCTTTTGTAATGGAGAACTTGCAATTTTTTAATGGGATGACTCTGCCTTTGACTCAGGCTCATAGTCAAGACCAATGTTTCATCTCCAGTTATTTTTTCCATAAAATCAGGATTACTGTTAATACATTCTAGCATGACTTGTGCAATTTGAAATCAGTTTTTCTGCAAGCAGTGGTTGACTGCAATAGCAGAAAACAGTGAATCGTATACAACCAATACAAGTCAGGACCACATTCCTCAACAGTCCCCCTCCTGCAGTACGCTACAATTGTTTTCTGCAATAAAAAGTATACTTTTTGATCACTCCTCATATAACAGTGTCATCACATACCTGAAAGGGTTTCTTTTGTAAAAATTTTCATGGACTTTTAAAAATCTTTTAATATATTGGAATTTGAGGGAAAAATCAGACAAACATCTTCCTAACATTAAAAAATCTTTATCAATGCCAATTATGATTTTGTAGATACTTAGGTTTTGTTACATTTAATCTATGCGTTGATAACGTTAACTTAGATATAAATTTTATCAGTTCGTTCCTGTTCTGATTACGAGTCATATTCAGATATTAGTATAGATAACAGGCAGTAGGATTCCAGACACCAGTGTGGTAGTAGTGTCCAGTCGCTGGCAGATGTAGCCATAAAACTGGAGTTGTATTCAAGTCGTCAGCTGTAGCAGCCGAATATTCACAATATTTCATAAGTGAAATCATTCATAAGTTTTTTATTACTCATAAGCTAATTATTTTGATTAATAAATTCATTAATCATAAGTGTAAATAATTATTATTCATTTGGGAAAATTATATGAAACAGTTAAATTATACGTAACAGTTAACATCATCAACACATACAAACAATGTACTACAATAAATAATCGTTTAATCAAGAGCTGGTGTCTTTATTCATTTAAAAACGACTACATCACATCAACTACTATAAATAATATATTATATACTGGCCCTCCGCGCTCAACTACTTTACATCATCATCTTCTTTACCAGGATTCACTTGTCCAATAAATTGCTTTATAATCCATAACTTCTTTTTGCACTGGTAAACAGTAAACAGCAAAAATGTATATATACATTTTCAACACGCACACCAATTTATACTTATACATCCAACTGCCAAACAATACATAAACATCTAACTTTCTCATATACATTCCATCACCTATTGTAAATAACTTTGTTAACCAGAACTAAGGAGAAACATTTAATATAATAAAATATCTGGATTATGTTTAAAGCTATTCACCTACATTTAGAAATAACATACATAAAATACAGAACAGAATTGAAAACAAATGTTACCAGTTGAGTTGTGGATTTTACTTGAAAAGGATGCGCTCCATCAGTAATGATGATTTATTTCTTATGAATAATGTTTTAACTAAAATAAAATTTTTTAAAAACAAGATTACCAATGAGATTAATAAAAAAAGAGCTTTCCAAAATTGAAAGAAAACAGAAAATAGTTCTATTAAGTAAATGGCAAATAAGTCTGGAAACATTTAATTACATTAAATCCAAAACAGAACATCATTTACAAAAACACCTTTTTTTTTTTCTGTTTCTTTTTTTTTTTTTTTTTTTTTCCCCTCCGGATCGGACCCGCAATTAAGCATTTACACAATCCGGAGGGGAGACACCACAAAGTTAG
>JAAAKQ030274089.1:0-10562 GCA_010016005.3 Zanna intricata | reverse complement strand
CACATTCATACACATCATCCTCATTCATCCTCTGAAGTAATACCTTACGATAGTTCCGGAGGCTGAACAGATAAAGATATATATATATATATATCTTTATGTATGTATGTATAATGATTCACGAAAAATGTAATGAACTTTTAGGACATATTCTACTTGTGAAAATAAATGAAGAAACTTTATATGAAAAGAGAGTAGGTTCAGAAACACTTTGTTAGCGAGTGTCGACTGGCGAAGAATTTCCCCCTTTCTTCGTTTTCCGTAAAATTAAGCCAGACTGTAATTCTTGGGACTCAAATTAATGGGTAAATTTAATAATTTTATATGAAGTTGGAAAAAACTAAGAAATATATTTTTAGTCAGTTTTCGAAAAATCTGGGGTAAAATCAAGAGATTAGGATAAAAAACACACTATTTTATGTTTGGTGTAAAATAACTTTTTTAAATAAATAATAAACAGGTAAAATTTTTTAACAAATATCGTAGAGAATTAATTTTCAGTAAAACAGTATGAATAAATACTACAGAACCTAAATACAAAAATAAAGAATTTTGAAGTCTGTTAAAAACAAAATATATCAAAATGTGACCGATTTTTACTAGTTATTAAACGAAACAAAATTCTCAATAACCCACCTGGTTGATCTAGTGGTAAACTTGTCATAAATCAGTTGATTCCGAAGTTCCCACCGGGTTGGTCTAGTGGTTAACCCAACATCGCAAATCAGCTGATTTCGAAGTCGAGAGTTTAAGGTTCAAACCCTAGTAAAGGTACGTTACTTTTATAAGGTTTTGAATACTATATCGTGGATACTGGTGTTCTTTCGTGGTTGGGTTTCAATTAACCACAGTTCTAAGAAGTGGTCGACTTGAGATTGTACAAGACTACACTTCATTCACATTCATACACATCATCCTCATTCATCCTCTGAAGTAATTCCTTACGGTAGTTCCGGAGGCTAAACAGAAAAAGAAAAAAGTTGATTTCAAAGTCGAAGTTCTCAGGTTCAAATCCTAATAAAGGTTTCATTCGGATTTTAATCCTAGATTGTGGATACCGGTGTTCTTCGGTGGTTGGGTTTCAATTAACCACACTGCTCAGAAGTAATTGACCGGAGTTTATTCACGACTTCAAATTTACTGGTAGAGTTACATTACATTGATAAGTTGCTAATGTCTAATTGTTGATATGAGCCGGCCTCCGTGGCGGAGTGGTAGCGTCTCGGCCTTTCATCCGGAGGTCCCGGGTTCAAATATCGGTCTGGCAAGGCATTTTTCACACACGCTACAATTCATTTATCTCATTCTCTGAAGATATACTTAACTGTGGTTCCGGAGGTTAAAAACAAAATTAGTTGATATGACTATAAATAAAAATATAAACAAAAATTTTCAGCATTACAAAACAAAAAAATTAAATATTTTAGAAAAATAAACTGTTAAAAATTAAAAAAAAAAAAGTCAAATAAAACCACGCATTAGTAAAACAATTTATTAGAAATCATAATTAAAAATTATTTTTATCAAAATTTGAAATAATTTTTATCAACAGACAATACTAAAAGCTGATTTTAACAATTAAATTTTTTGCATTGCATTTGAATAGAATAAACATTTAAATAAGTGAATTTGAATAGTGCGTATGCCATTTTATAAAAATGCCTTATGAATTTTCCAAATGTAAGATGCAAATTTCCACCCTTTTAAATTACTTGTTAACGGGTTGCTTTCATAAATAGAGCGTTTTGTAGATCTTTATTTTTATTAAATTAATCCTAAAAGAGAACTTTTTAATGAAATAACTTAAATAGTTACGAGTAAATATGATGGATTTAAAAAAAAAAATCAATGGAAAGTATTTACAAAATAGAGGGCTAATAAATTTCTGATACTACTTGTTTTTTTAATTTGGGAAGCTCATATCATAAGGCAAATTAAAAAAAGAGTTTTATTACTATTATCTAAATTATATTTTGTATTTACAATTAATTAAAAAATATTTTAGATAAAAAAAAATTTACACTTAATTTAAATTTGTTTAACAGCAACTGCGTGTATAATTTAACAAGTAACTTTTGTTAAAATTTCGATAACCTAATTATGTCATGTATGACGTAATATGCGTGACTGTCTCCGTGGCCGAGTGGTAGCGTCTCTACCTTTCATTCGGAGATCCCGGGTTTGAATCCCGATCAGGCATGGCATTTTTTTTATCACACGCTACAAATTTATTCATCTCATCCTCTGAAGATATACCATAACGGTAGTTCCGGAGGTTAAACAAAAAAAAAAAAGTGACGTAATATTATAAATAATAATTTTTTTTTATGACAGCTGGACAAACATATATGTTGGAAAGGGTACAAATATATATAATCGAATTTAATTTGGGAACACTTCTACGGGAATTTTCCCTTAGGAGAATTTATTATTCTCACTATAATAATAAAAAAATGAATAACAATCATTATTTTTAACATATATGTGTATAAAGTTTAAAGTGCTAGGTACCATATTAGCATCCATAAAACACTAAATGAAATAATATGTTTTACTTTTATTTTAATATTAATTTTTAAATTATAATTATTCCTATTTATTAAATACAGTTAAAACGTTCCTAACTTGTCGGCCAATTTTAATATTTAATCAAGCGCCTTTTATGTTAATAAGGCACCTTTTAAGTTAATAAGTCTCTCGTAAAATTTATGCTAATATTCTGGCTTTTTTTTAAATCGTTTCATTTAGTTGCCTCACATTTATTAAAAATACTCGTATAACTTGTATGAATTAAAATTGCGTTTCATAATAAATATTAAGGTTTTAAAGTTATGAAATATTTATTAAGTTTTATTTTTTTTTGTCTTCAGTTATTTGATTGGTTTGATGCAGCTCTCCATGATTCCCTATCTAGTGCCAGTCTACCTCCTACACTCTATATACCTCCTACATCCTACATTCCTAATAATTTGTTTCACATAATCCAACCGTTGCCTGCCTGCACAATTTTTCTCATCTACCTGTCACTCCAATATCAAAGCAACTATTCTAGGATGGCTTAGTATGTGGCCTGTCTCTTCTTTTAACTATATTTTTCCGAATGCTTCTTTTTTCATAGATTTTTCGCAAAGTTTTACTTACAGTAATAAATTATACATGAAATGAAAGAGCAACTTAAACAGTTTTTCTATAAGTGTTCAGTGTGTAAGCATACACGGCGCACCTCCAGCCGATAGGACAATTCATCCCAAACTTTAATCTGCAAATCTTGAGTAATTGTTGCGAGCTGTTTCAACTCCGTGTCTCAAGTCGGGTAGGTGAGCCGGTAACACTTCAGCAGTTATAAACCTCCAAAGAAAAAAAAAATCGCTCGGATCAAAACGCGGAGGCCACGGCAAACAAGTCCTGTCATCATATCTCCAGAGACCGATCCAATGGTCGGGCAGAATTTCATTCAACCAATCACATACAACGTTACATCAGTGAGAAAGCACACTATCTAGTTGCTAAATAAAGTTCTGCGGTTCGTATTGCGTAAACTTGTCGTCGGGATAAGGTACAAAAACCATTCACTTTTGAGGAGTCTTGGTCACACTGAAATATTTTTTGAAGATTTTCTGATCCAAATTATGAATTTTTACTATTCCAATACCATGAAATGTTAATTAGAATTTCTATTAATATGAAGTGTTAATCGTATCGTATTCAGTAACGTTACTGAATACGGCACGATAAAGAAAGTTTTCATTGTCACGGTGCATCATTTTATTTGCGAAGCTAGCACGCAAATCAATATGAAAGCTTTAGAGCTTGTTACAGATGTAAACGAATTGTAAAACTGTTTAAGTCACCCTTTAATTTAATGTATAATTAATTAATATACGTGAAATTTGAGAAATATAACATAGCATTAAAACTCCGATATTCATTTTGAAACATGGTACAATAATTTATAAAAATTAATTCAAATCAAATCATTTTTATTCTTTCAACCATTACAATAAACAGTACATAACATTTTTATACTAACAGTAATTAAGCACTTAATATACATATTATTATAAGAAATATTAAAAAAACAAAAAAATAAAAATTAAATTTAAATATGTACATTTACGTTAAAATTAAATTGGTTTAAAAGAACTAGGTACCTTGTTAGGCATTGCCTGTGTCAAGGTTACCATGGCACTTAAAATTTAATAATTGAGTCAATGGAGAATTACAACTAAAATATTAAAATAATAATTAATAATTTAGAGCACAGCAGACAAATAAAAAATATATCCCAAAATAAATCCTACTGTACAACTACTAGTAATTACAAATAAAAAGCTACTCTAAAAAAATTAAACTAAGTAGGAATAACAAACATTACTGATAAACACTGTTAACACTTTTTGCACTGTAAATTGTTAATAACCAGTTTTTCAAATTGTTTTTAAATGATCTAGTGTTTAGCGAGTTTTTTTTAATAAATACAGGTAGTTTATTAAAGAATCTTAGGGAAAAGTACGTGTAAAATTTATTAAATGTAGTAAAATTTGATTTTAGCATGTAAAAGTTATCTCTAGACTCAACTGTTGTCGGTATATATTATTTTCGGTATATTTAATTTGAGTTAAAAGAGTCTAGAGATTTTCTTAGAGAGAAATTAATGTAATTTGTTTTGTGAGGGCTTAGAATCATTTCATATTTAGAGAACCATAACCTTAATTTGAGCAAATCTTCTCCCAATTTTATTAATTTAATTTAAATCCACCAACAAAAATCAGGGCCATTTTAATAAAATTTATGATTTCTGTAAAAATGATAAACCTCAATTGAATGTTGATAAATGAAAACGTGTTAATTTTCTTTAAAGAAGAAAACTTGCCGTCAGGTACGTGTAAACAAGAAATAAGATATTTCAATCTGATAATTTAAAGTACTTATGATTATATTTGGATAAACGTTTAGTTTTAAAATTGAATTACTATATTGCATGATATGTCAAAAAATATAATCATAAATTTCATTATAGAAGTAAAGTAATGAATAAAAGTGCTTTCAAAAATGTAAAACAATTAAAAAGTAGTCATTAGTAATGTACTAATAAAAAATGTAGAGAAGGTAAACGCTCATTCCGCGTACTTTCCTTTAAGCCTAATATGTCATCTTGTTATTATTGAAAAAGGTTGGAATGTTTTTTTATCTCATATGAGATCACTCACAATTCTTAAAATTTAAAGAAATAATACGTAAATACATAGAAATATCTTTGACATTTCTGTCACGTGATATCTACATAAATAATTTTATATTAATTTTATGGATGTAATTAACCAACTTATTACATATTTATATAAATTTTTATTGCACTTTTTGATCAACAGTTCATATTTCATTTACTCAGAATTTTGTTTTTTTTTTTTAAACGAAAATCTAAAATTTTTTATGTATTTCTTATATATATTTAAATTAATATCTATTGTTACTACTTTTAATTTATTTGAAATACCTGTATATTGTTTTGCTGTAATTTAAATAATGTTTTTATCCATTTACAATGCAAATTACATAGCTTCAGGATATATATATATATATATATATATATATATATATATATATACTCGTATGTAAATGAAAGAAATATTGAAAATTTAATGCAGTATGAATACGGAATATTACAATTTTATGGTTGATTTTTTTCCTAACCTATTATTTTTAATAATGTTTGCTTACATATAGTTAAAGTGGATGCTGCTTCAGATCCTGTCATCGAAATAATTCAATTTTTATCGAAGGAGGAAGACTGTATCCTACTTTCAATATTTTATCAAAAATAAAAATATAAAAAGAAAATAAATAAAAATTAAATTACGGTTTTATATATTGTGACACATCTTAAAACACGCTAAAATAAACGGTAAAATTCTTGTATATTTTCTCTATGTAAAGTCCTTGATTGTATTTCTCTTTTTAATTTTAAATTTTATTTTCCAGCAGTTTTAGTACACAAAATATAGGTTATAATTTATTCAAAGATTTTCGTACTTGTCATCTTTATTTAATTTTATACACTTGAAGATAAGTTTAATTTTTTTAGCTTAAATCATTAACGTTTGTATTTTATGTATAAAAGTCATGTACTATAAAAAATATGGTTCCTTTTTCGGTAAGTGAGTGCTATTTCTTTCTCTAAATTAATGGGCATTTGGAGGTATTTTCAGAGAAATTGAAACATATGATCCTTCTTTCTTTCTCTGTTTAGCCTTCGGGACCACCGTAAGTTATTACTTCAAAGGATGAATGAGGATTGTGAATGTATGGTTAAATATAATCTAACCAAACTTGCCGGCCTCCGTGGCGCGAGTGGTAGCGTCTCTACCTTTCATTCGGAGGTCCCGGGTTTGAATCCCGATCAGGCATGGCATTTTCACACACGCTATACATCATTCATCTTCATCTTCTGATGTAATACTTAACTGTGGTTCCAGAAGTTAAAAAAAAAATCCGAGCGAGCGAAGCGAGCACTGGTTAGATTATATTTATAATTACAAGCAATAATGCTTATATTGGACCTCTGTCAGATACATTTGGAAGACCCATGTTTGAATAAAAATTGATGAGTAGAAATAAAAAAAATTATAGAAGAGTAATCCAAGGTTGATTATTAATATGGAAAACTGGTTTATTATTGAAAATTAGTTAATATGTTATCTGATTATTATATAAATGTAAAAATTCACGGTTTTATTGTTTATTTTTTAGAACAAAAAAAGAAGAAAGTGGTTCCCGCTTACCGAAAAAGGCCCAAAATTTGAAATAAAAATAAAATACTTTTTATTTTTATTACATTTATATATCTTGAAGGAGGTTGGTTTTTATACAGTTCATTATTCAATGTTGTTTTTAGCGTATCGAAAAATAATATTTTCGGAATCATCACTGAAACAATATTATTAAAATAACAAATAAATACAAAAAGAAATAAATAAATAAAAGTAATCCTACTCTACAGGAAAATATTTTTTTCTCAATGTATCGAAGGTTTTTAAATTTTTTATTTCTAAATTAGATTTAATCGAGGAAGGGAAGAATCTCAACATATGGAAAAGGATTAATAAGCAATATAAATATAAGGCTTGTAAAATATTTTTTAAGGTAACTTCTTACATTTAAAAAATTACTTTTCTCAAAATGGAGCCTTTTATCAGGATACGAAAAATATTTACGATTTATTAATATTTTAGTAAATAGTATACTACTAATTAAAAATAGACATTTATAAACTATTTTAGTTGTCTTTATTGGTTTATTATTATTATTATTATGCAAGTAAAGAACTTAAGATTTCTGATATAATGAGCTTTAGAGAAGAATTCTAAACAGAATCAAGGAATATTTTAAAGATTTATTAACAATGATTTTGAAGAATGCGTCATTGTAACTATTTTTTTTTCTGTCTTCAGTCATTTGACTGGTTTGATGCAGCTCTCCAGGATTCCCTATCTAATGCCAGTCGTTTCATTTTGTCATACCTCCTACATCCTATATCTCTAACAATTTGTTTTACATATTCCAAACGTTGCCTGCCTGCACAATTTTTCCTATCTACCTGTCCCTCCAATATCAAAGCGACTATTTCAGGATGCCTTAATATGTGGCCTATAATTCTGTCTCTTTTAACTATATTTTTCCAAATGCTTTTGTAATTTTGTCATTAAAATATTCAAATAAAGTTTTCAGATTATTTTTTTTTTTTGGTTAAAATTTTTCTTTCTCTTTAGATTCCATACCTATAAATGTAAATATTATAACTCTATGATATATAATAAATTTTTTTTTTTTAATCTCCGGAACCACCGTTAGGTATTACATCAGAATGATATGTAACATGTGTGAAAATGCCATTCCTGACCGGGATTCGAATCTGGGACATGTGGATGAAAAGCCGAGACGCTACCACTCGCGCCACGGAGGCCAGCATAAGATATATAATATAATGGCCCTTATTTTATTTAACGATTCGCATATTTTGAATTATGTCTTTTGATTTCATGTATATATACGTATAAACTTAATTTTTTAAGTTAAATCACTTAAATATATTTATTTGTCTGCCATTGACAGACTAATAAAACCATATATACACTTTATATATATATATATATATATATATATTTAAACTTTTACTATCAAAACTTCTCATCCTTGACAAAAGTTTATAAAATGATTAAAACGGAAAATCCATTAATTTTAATGAGAATTTGTAATTTTTCTTTGGTAAGTTGTAAAAAAGTTTTAATATTTTTATTCAAAGAATATTAATTATGAAAATATTTATAAAAGTTATTTAATTTGTTTCACTTAAGAATAACTTTATGATAAAAAAATACAATAGCGGATTTTGTATTTATGAAAATTAAATTTAATTATTGTTTTATTTAAATGTTATTATTAATAGGTTATTTAGAAGGGTGGAATAAATGAAAACTTATAACGGTGGAACATTGACCCTAATCGGAGCATAATGAGATAATATTTTATAAATAAAGTAATTGCTTAATTGTTTTTAATAATTAGATATGTTGTTATCAGACATTTCCTTGAACTATTTTGTAGTAAAATAAACTTTTTATTAATCCAGTTTCTTTGTTTAATTAAAGTTATAAAACGTTTTAGTAAATAAATGAGATTTAAAAATTGATTATATCGGGAAGGGTAGTTAAATAAGTAACACTTATAATGAAGTTCATAAAGAAACATGGTGCCATTTACAGTTGTTGTCAAATGTTGTTTATTACATCTTTACAGTAAACTGTACCATTTAATTTCTTCTAGGTTATAAATTATGTTAATTATTTATTTATTTATTAATAATTTTAAATAAGTTTATTTTTGTCATAAAAAAAATCTGATGTGGGCGTCACAAAATTTCCTTGTACGAAAATTAAAAAATCAAAAAATCCTAAATTATGATTTTTCAATTAATATTAAATAAGTCAGATGTTTTAGCGAATCTATTAAATACGCGTATATACTTATGTAATAATGCCTATTAGATTACATAAAATTTGGATTACACTAATAACTTATGATTTTTTATCTTTTTTTTATTTTTTTATTGTTATTATTGAAATAGTAATAGCAAAAATTTTTTACAATCACGGGTTAATAATTAATTATTAATAAATCATTATTATTATTATTATTTTTTTCTCTTCAGTCATTTGACTGGTTTGATGCAGTTCTCCAAGATTCCCTATCTAGTGCCAGTCGTTTCATTTCGAAATACCTCCTACATCCTATATCTCTAACAATTTGTTTTACATACTCTAAACGTTCCCTGCCTGGAAAATTTTTCCCATCTACCTGCCCCTCCAATATCAAAGCTACAATACCAGGATGCCTTAATATGTGGCCTATATGTCTGTTTCTTCTTTTAATTATATATTTTTCCAAATGCTTCTTTTTTCATTGATTTACGGCAAAACCTCTTCATTCGTTACTTTATCCAGCCATCTGATTTTTAACATTCTCCTGTAACACCACATTTCAAAAGCTTCTAATCTTATCTTCTCAGGTACTCCGATCGTCCAAGTTTCACTTACATATAAAGCTACTCTCCAAACATATACTTTTAGAAATGTTTTCCCGACGTTTAAATTAATCTTTGATGTAAGCAAATTATATTTCAAATTATAAATCAATATAACTAAATTAAAAAAAAAGATAAAAAAGTAGATGTAGCTTGATTCGAATCGATGTGTCTTCGCTTGTAAGATCCAAATATTTCATTAATTGAAATTTTACTTGTTTATAACGCTTCAACCAATGAAAATAGGTACCATTTATGATATATCGTTGAAAATCTCTCAATAGGAGCTTATAACTACAATTAAGAAATTTTTCTGGATTGGGCTTTTTTGGACACTTTTAATTATCATTAATTAAAATGTTGTATGGCTATAACTCTGGAACAAAAAAAAAGTACCACTTATGATAGATATATCGTTGAAAAGCTCTCAATGAGGGCTTATTACCGGAGTTAAAAAAAAGCCCAAAATCCGAATTGTTTTGAAATTCGGGTTTTTTTGGTTACCTTTGGTTCAGTTGTATGCATTCAAAAGGGGAAGTACACAACTAGATGTTACAAAAGTCCTAAATCCATGATTTCAACATCCTATGGGTAGTCGTTTTTGAGTTATGCAAGATACGTACGTATCCTACGTACAGACGTCACGCTGAAATTAGTCAAAATGCATTTAGAGATGTTCAAAACGGATATTTCCGTTTAAATCTGAAAACCGAAATTGTTCGCGATTACAATACTTCATTGTACTTTGTACAAGGAAGCAAAAATTAATTTCAAATTTAATTTTTATTTTTGTTAGTGTAATTCTTAAACATTATATCATTTAAAATGTAACTTTTAGGGAAATTTTTTCTTTGTCATAAATATTTAATTTACAATCGGTTCCTATTTAACGGAACCATAAGTAAATTGGAATATAAAAAAAAGAAAAAAGAAGACTAATACACACACACACACACACACACACACACACACACACACACAC
>JAAAKQ030274078.1:0-10562 GCA_010016005.3 Zanna intricata | reverse complement strand
TTAGGAGATGTCTTTCGGGAAATTTGGATTGAAACAACAGGGAACTCTTCCAGAAGGGATCAAAGTTTAAAAATGGCATATTTTACAACAAAAATCCTTATAAGAATAGTACATGAACATATATGCTTGTAAAGGATGTCGAGTCATGCAACTTGAGAAAGAGAATGAGTGGGAGAGGTAGAAAGAGAAAGAAAAATAAATCCGTTTGAATTTATAGATTACTCCATCGCCCACCCACTAGATATATATATACACGTACACACACACACACACACACACACACAACCATGTTGAACAATTAAGGTTTTTTTTTTATAATAAAAGATATAAATTAAATATTTTACAGAAATTATTTATTTTTTCTAGGTGTAAGGTAATAAATGCAATTGAAACATTTTCCAATACTCTTCAATGACCTTTGTATTTGAGAGGTTAAACAACACCTTTCAACCTGGTATTGACGTTCATCTACATGTTACGCTCATATTTTCACATTTTCGATAAAATATTTTATTTTTATTTCCCATTGAAGTTGTCATTATTTTTAATAAATAAATGTATAATTTAAATAATAATTTTTTTTTATCCATTAAATAAATAAATGTTCATTTTTGTTTTGGAAGTATATAAATCTACGAATAAAAATCTGAGTTTCTGAATTATTTTTTATTATATTGTGTTAATTAGTGGTCTTAATTTTTTTCTATATACTCAAAATATTTCAAAATATCAATTTTTTATCCTGAAATGGAATTTAAGAAAAGTCAAATGTTTATGTCTAAGGTTCAAATCCTAGTAAAGGTAGTTATTTTTATACAGATTTGAATACAAGATCGTGGATACCGGTGTTCTTTGGTGGTTGGGTTTGAATTAACCACACTTCTCAGGAGTGGTCGATCTGAGACTGTACAAGACTACACTTCATTCACATTCACACATATCATCCTCTGAAGTAATACCTTACGGTAATTCTGAAGGCTAAACAGAAAAAAAAGCAGATATGAGAAATTTCAAAAAAGTGTACGGGAAGTCAATGAAAATGACTATGTGGTTAAAAATTTAACACTTTAACATGTAATATACCGACATAATCTAATTTAATACAATAATGTTGTTAAATCTAATATAATTAGCCCACCGGGCTGGTCTAGTGGTTAATACGACATTGCAAATCAGCTGATCTCGAAGTCGAGAGTTTTAAGGTTCAAATCCTAGTAAAGATAATTATTTTTATACGGATTTTAAATAATAGATCGTGGATACCAGTGTTCTTTGGTGGTTGGGTTTCAATTAACCGCACTTCTCAGGAGTGGTTGGCCTGAGATTGTACAAGACTACACTTCATTCACATCATCAGACTCTTTCATCCTCTGAAGTAATACCTTACGGTAGTTCTGGAGGCTAAACAGAAAAAGAAAGAAAGTCTAATATAATTTAAATGTAAAACAATACATATATAAATCATTTTAAATATAATCTAATAAGGAAATCTAATTATGCCATTAAATTTGTCAAATGTCAATTTATATGTACGTTATTTCAGATGAAATCATATTTATTTACTACATTTTATAATTTTATTGCTCGGAAACTTGCATATGGAATTTGCATACTTTATACTAAATTTCGTTAATATTTTAAAAAAACGATCAGTAACATAAGATTTGAGATGCTTTCTCGAAATCATAATTTGGAATCCTTCTTTTACTTATGTTTGATTTACCAGCATGGGATCCCATAGAATAACTAAGAAAGTATTTTATAATAAATGACAAATTTTATTAAAAAATTATATGTTTAATATCTACGCATCTTTAACATGTTTTAAGTAAAAACCCACTAACACCCATACATGGTATGAAACTGAGAAAAAATATTTACTTGATTTAAAAACCAGTATATAATAGGTAAGCTATTAACACAGGTGATTAAAAACATAAATTTCTTCCGGTAACAACATATTTTTCTTTCTCTATCATTTAATTATGATGGAAAGTTGAAAGGATAAAGAATATTTATTTACGATTACAGCATTCTAAGTTATACGATTCTACAACGGTTTCTTCGATATCACTTTAATGTCTGTAGTAATAATGCGATACGATCAGCCATTATCATTAAAGTTGGGTATAAAATTGTTCAACTTTTAAGAAGAAGTCTCTCGGTCGACAAAAATAATGTATGTTCACCAGAAAACGTAAATTCAGTATCAGCTACAAAGCTGTGAGGTCTTAAAAAGTATTGTCTATTTAGTTTAACTCGGGTTGGTGATCCAGTTGTAAAGTTGATTTAGCTGCTTCAATCCGGCCGTGAGGACCAATAAATACGTAAAGTTGTAGACGTTTGTAGATAGATGTTGTATGGATGCACGGAGGACCAATATGTATATATTATGTGTAGTAGGTGATTTGGTGTAGTCGTTTTTAAATGAATAAAGACCAGCTCTTGATTAAACGATTATTTATTGTTGTAAACTGTAGTATATGCGTTGATGACTTTGAAGGCATAATAGTATGACATAGTATAAACTTGAATAATTTTTTTGAATATATTGAAATTAACACTTGTGAAGAAGAAACTTACGTAATAACATAAAAGATTTATGAATAATTATATTTATGAGTGATACATTGAATGTTGCAACTAACATGTTTGAAATACTACAGGCTACTGTCCCGGCGTCTAGACTAGTACTGACTGCTGTTCGGTGTTTCTACTGCAACCGAATACGATGGTAATCGGATAGCAAGAACGAACCGACCATGTCGGTGTCTAACGTTCTCAATACATAGAACGTAACACCAGTGTTTAAGGATTTGTACATGCATCCGTATAAATTTAAGTAGAGCAGGCATTAAATGATGCTAATCAAGTTGTTGTTATCAATTTTTGTTACCGATGTTTAAAGCTCATTGAGATCGTTGTTTATAATATGCTAAAGAGATAAAAATTATATTTACACGTATGTGAATGTATTAACAAAAATTCCGGTATTGGGCAACAAATAACTGTAATTAAATCCATTACCTTTACCAGCATTACGTAGTGGGTGGAATTATATTCTGTGGAATCGATATTTCTTTGAGGTCAGTGAATATTTATGCTGTTACTATTACGTCAGAGCGATGTGTCCTAATAGTTGAAGAATTTTTGGTCTTCTCAAATAGAAGAAGGATAAAAAATTAATCCAGCTTGAGCAACCAATAGTTACATAGCCAGGTAGTCAATGAATAAATATTATCAATAAACGATTATTTTCAGACTTTATTATTCCGTGATAAAACTATATTTCTTGGTCTGTGTGATCTCCGGATTTCACAGCATAAATTTTTTCGTGGGGTGTTATGTTATATTAAGAGTAAGGCTTTTTAGTCAATTCTGCACAAGGTTAGGTTGAAGAACTCAAATTAGTCATGAAGTTGCCGGAATTCTGATGTTGATATGTTAAAATTGTGCGATGAAAAATGTAAAAACTCGATTTGAAAATTGTGTGAATTGTAATAGTCTAGTTTAGGATGTAGAGTTCAGAGCTTAAAATGTTTTAATGTAATTAAATTCTGTTAAAAAGTTATCAAACTTTAGTAAAAATCACTTTAAAAAATGTATAAATAAAAAATGATGAAAGTTAGAAAATCTCTTGTTTATTGGTTCATCCAGTATATTTGTCGTACGTTGATATATTTTACTGTGTGTTTAAAAAACGACTTCACAACTTAAAAAGCATATAGATATTTATACAGATTCGGTTGATGTCTCATTTTACAGTAAAACATGTCAAGTTTTGACTCACGTAGTTCCTTAGTACAGAATTCGGTCATCAGGCCTGTCATCACTGTAGTTAGAAATTTACTGATGCGACAAAGAAATCTACTAGTTAGTTACTGGTTAGAAATCTACTGGTTAGACATTTACTGATGCGGAACGTGCTCGCTGTGTGTTTTGGTTTCAGAATTTGTAGTCAGCAACTGTAGTTAAACGTAATTTTCGTAGACTGTACGATAGGGAACATCCTAGTAATGATACAGTCTACCCTTGGCACCAAACCTTTGTTGAGACAGGTTGTTCTGTTAAAAATACAAAAGCACTAGGACGCCCACGCGTTCCTGAAGCTGCTGTGAAACAGCTCAGAGAAAGTTTTGCATGTAGTCTGAAAAAATCAACTCGACGTGCGTTGCGTGAGACTGGCATTCCACAAGCAACTTTTTCGTGCGTATTACGTAAACGATTGCACTTGAAGCTATAGATACTGACCGTGGTTCGACACATTAGAGATCACGACAAAGTTACTCAGCTGCAGTTTTGAGTGGAAATGATGGATAGAATTGCAGAAAACGATACATTTTTAGATAACGTAATTTTTATTGATGAATCGACGTTTTATATCAGTGGCAAGGTGAACATTCGTAACTGACGAATATGGGATAGCGAAAACCCTTCTGAAACATTGCAGCCATTTGTGGTAGCCTTAAGATCAATATTTTTTGTGTCCTCAAGTAAACAAAGACTGTACGGTCCGTTCTTCCAGGAAGCACCGTAATTGTTGTCGTTTATCTGAAGATGCTTGAAAATGTTCTAAAACGTCAATTAGACAATGATGACCAAGATGGACACCATTATTATCAGCAAGACGGTGCACACTTTCCTACCGCCTAGAAGTCTGAGGTTTTCTTGATACGCGATTCCCTGGTCAATGGATCGGTCGTGAAGATCCAAGTAAATGGCCATCTCGCTCCCCATCTCGCGCTAGATTTTTTCTTGTGGGATTTCATTAAAGATTAGGCTTATCTATTATCTGTGGCTGATAATCTTGTTGAGGTAAGATTTCGAAATAACGCCGCAGCTGCAGATTTAACGCCCGACTTGCAGAATAGAATCTGCAATGAAATCGACTTCAGGTGGGATATATGACGCATGAAAAATTGGAAGCAATATTGAACTAAAGTAAATATTAGATGATAAATTTGATGTACTTTTCTATAAAATGAGACCTTAACGTAATCCCAACAAGTTATCTCAATAAACTTTTATGTCCTTTTAAAATTGTGAAGTCCTTTTTGATTCACTTTAAGTTGGAAATATAAAAATAGCATTACCAAACTTGAGCTGGTTAGTGAGCTGGTTACAAACTAGAGTTAGAAAGGAGTGTTGTGTATTTATTACCAGGTAACTAGATGAATAAAAGTAAATATCTCAGAAAGTGGTAGTGATTTAGATGGTGGTAAATGTGAATTTCAATAGATTGTAGAAAATGAGTTTTTTTTTTTCGTAAAACATAATCTCTTCTGTCATTATTGTGATTCTCAGGAATGAGATAATTATTCTGTATCGTTATTTATACTTAGATAAATGATAGGTAAATTTTTGATGTGTATGGCCATGGAACTATAATTAGTTCATTGTCATTCTTATTATTATATTATTTCATCTTACAGATTTTAAGTGTAACTTTCGATAACTGCCAACGCAAATAATTTTTGTATTATACTATACCGTGCAATTTGTCATCAAGGCCAATAGATTTTATGTAATTTATTAATATTATTGTAGCTTTTAAAATAATTATAGTTTATTTTTTCCTGGCTTATATGGTGATTTAATTATTAAAATATGTAAATTTATGATTTTGAATTTATTATTTCTTAGAAAACCGATTGCATTAGTTTAATGCTTAAATCAAAAAGTACAGTTAAGTCGATGCTGTTTATGTAGATTTTTTTTTTTTTTTTATTTATTTAAAACTTGTATAAAATGTTGATAATAAACAAGTATTACAAAATATAATATTCTTGTGTTGTATTAAGTATCAATACATAAAATCAACGTACATTGTACCGGTGTTCAGATTATAAGGAAAGATAGGCCTGTTATATTATAATATACCACTGCAGTACAAGGTACAGTTCTGCTACTAAATAAATTCTACTGTATTTTCTATGTTGCATTTATTTTTTTTATAATATATTATGTTAGCGTAGTATACTAAATATTAATTGTATCGGTAACATTTTATGCTCAAAACTGGTTCCACGTAGAATAAACCGTTTATACATGATTCCACCTTTTTCACGAACGATTTATTATTATTATTTAGTAGCTTAGAACATCAACTCCTTTTAAATTATATATTAGATAAAAAAAATAATAACAGTGATTTAAGAAGATACATCATTTTCTATAACAACGCATATATGAATATATATCAACTCACGCACAATAATGTAGTCTATTTTTGGTTTATAATTCGTGAGAATCGATTGCAGTTGGTAGAATAAACGTTCATTCATAAAATCCATTAGTTTTTATCTATTATTAACATCCTGAAATTTTTTTTTCTGTTCATTTTTCCTTTATTAATAATCTATTCGTCCTTGAAATTCCTATTCTTATTTTGTTTTTTTTTCCCCTTTGAATTAAAGTTTAAACTTTTATACTGGAATATATAAGTAGCAGCCTTGAACTATAAGATATCATGAGTTTGGTAGGTATATTTTATTTCTGAGTATATAATTCTGCTCAATATTAATGAAGTGTAATTTATTACAATCATTTATAGAAAAGTACATCATGGTGTGGTTCGTCAAAGTCAACTAGATAAAAAATTGATAAAAGGACAGGACAATTTTATTTAGTTTTAAATTAATTTTTTTTTAATAAATAAAATGAAAAAATTTAAAATTATCTATATTATTGTAACTTCCGTCCTATGAGGTCCATATTTAACGCATTATGGTTCAGTTAAATGCACTACTTCTACATGTTACACATTTCCGGAAATAGCATAATGATTCCTTTGGAAAGCCTGAATTTAATCGGTTGGTTTTTTACTTTAAGTAAAATAATGTTTGTTCCAATATATAGTTAAGGTATTTGATGAAAAATCGTTTATCAGAGGAGAGTGCTACTCCTATTCTTGGTTAAAACTGTTTAGATTTATCGAAGAGGTAGGATGAATTCCCGTTTCTGAAGAAAGTAATTTGTGTTGTGCTGGAATTTTTCCGTTGATTTTACTATTTACCACTCGCATTATTCTTCTTGAACCTACTTACTACTTTGAGTTTCATAGATAAGGACAGATTCCGTTACGAAACAGCGCAACCTTGGTGTGAGCTGATGGATCTGTTTGGAAACTTTCTTTTCTCCCCTTAAAAATGAAATATGTATAAGGCTGAGGTACCTACTGTATCGGGCTTGACCTTCCTAAATACAGATGTAATATCTTGTCGTATTTTACAGAAGGTTAGCGATTTGATTACTTAAGTGTAAAGGTAAACAGTTTAAAGACGATGTGGAGTAGTTATACGTAAACGATTTCTTTATTCTGTTTTCTGATTCCAGTTAATAATCCAGTGGTATAAAAAACTGCAGATGTACTCTGTGTATGAACCCGTGATATAACTGAGTTCTGATCTTAAATCAAAAAAGCGTCACTAGAAATTTTTTACACCGCCGAGGCAACTGGACCCGCCATTAGGCATTATGCAGTCGCCGCGGAGTGTCGTGGCAGCAGATTGACCTGCCCCCTCCCTTTTTTAGGGCCCCTTCCGGGCCCTGCCATCGGGGACCCCCTGACTCATCGAAGCACTCCGACACCACTCTTCTTTTGTGCCAAAGAGCCTCTCCTTAGGGGAGCTACCCATCCCGGCCCTACACCTATACCTGGAGACGAGTGTGCGTTGCATACAATCAGCACCTCTCCCTGCGCGACCCTTTAAACCCTTGAGGGGTCGAGGGGGATCATCGGAAATATCCCGAACCAGAACACTCTTGCGTGTGCTCCAGACCAAGGCATCCTCAGCAATTGGGCTGCCTTCCTGGTCCTAGATGTAGCCACGATTCGCCTCTTGGCACTCACCTCGTTTTGTTTATTTGTGCCAATTTTTTTTGTCACTAGACACCTGGAATTTTATATAAATTAAATCAGGTCCAGCAGCTGGTCTAGTGGTTAACATGTCGCAAATCAGTTGTTTAACAGCTGATTTCGAATGTTCTGAGGTTTAAATCTTATTAAAGGTTTAATAAACTTTAATACTATTAAATATTATTAAACGTTTAAATCTTATTAGATAGATGATGTCGATATACTGTGATACACAATTAAATTAATCACACGTTCAACTAATTACACGTCTCAGGATTGGTCGATCTGAATCTGTACAACATTATACCTCATTTAATTAATAAATATCACTCTCATCTCATTAAGCCGGGGAAAGGTTGCTTATTGCTAATTCAAAATATTTCATTAATTAAAATTTCATTTGGCTATACCTTTTGAACTAATAATCCAGTTATGATATATCGTTGAAAACCCTCAATGAGCGCTTCTTATTGCAGTTAAGAAAAAGACTTTTCTTGATACTTTTGGTTCAATCGATTGCAATCAAAATGGGAGGTGCACAACTAGATGTTACAACAGTCCTATATCCAAAATTTCATTATCTTACGGCCAATCATTTTTGAGTTATGCAAGATACGTACATATATATTACGTACGCACAAAGGTCACCTCGAATTCTATTCAAAATAGATTCAGAGATGGTAAAAATGGATATTTTCTTTGAAATCTAAAAACCGAAATTTTTCGCGATTACAATACGTCCTTTACTTCGAATAAGGATGTAAAAAAGACAAGAATACTGGATTTGAGATGTGATTTTTACTGAGGAATGTTTAATATTAGAGTGGTTGATAAAATACAAAGTTTTGTTTTAGAACATCTTTACAGTTTTTATACCTTAAAAATTTATCACGAGGTATAATCTTAGAACGCTTTCCTTCAGTTTGTCCAAAAATAATTTCCATTTTAAATTTTAACCGTTCAATGGGTTTTTGTTACTTTATTATGTAAAGCACTCGTTTTTGTGTTTTTTTTTTCAGTAAACAAAAAAAATATTAATCTTGTCATATATTCGACTACTTTATCTGTAAAAAAAAAAAAACATTTATTTTGACAACTCTCACTGGGCTAATTTGATGCAATCTCATTTATTTATCCTTCTGAACTAATTTCATTTCTCTTATATATTATTCTTGTTAATTTTTATATCTTTGATCTTAAATTATCTGAATTATTTATTATTTTATTTGTCCTTATATTTTCTATCAGTTAAAAAAAACTAGTTCTATTTTCAAAATCTACAAATATTATTTCCCTTCCGAATTTGGTCGTTATTTCTAACTTTATCTGATTTTTCCAATGTTCTCTTGTAATACAATATTTTAAAATTTGTATTGTTTTGTTTTCCTAGCTTTCTCACAATTCATGACATTATTATGTAAAGCGTTACACTTCACACAGATATTTCTAAGAATATATAATTTCTGAATAAATTTTTCGATAGTGATAAGGGTTTATTCATGAAACTTCTTTTTGGTCGTGCTGTCTTTCTTATCTCGTCCAATTTAGTAAGTAATTGCTAAATTAAAAAAGTTTTCTATTTTCAGTTTATTACAACACCACCTAATTTAATTTTTATTTCATTTCTGATACATTTAATTATTTCTAAAATTAATTTCTTTCCTAAAAAGTTTGTCCAACTGTTCAGCTTTCTGGTAATATAGTAACTTAAATTCTATACCGAATTACTTCCTAAATTTAATTACTAATCCCCAGAGCACTGTTTTATTATTTTAGATTTATTATAATATTTTCATCAATTCAAAACCTAATCCCGGAAATATTTAATGTTGAAATATTAAAATACTTACATAAATATCATTTAGTTCATTCTATTTTAATAATGAAATTTTAAAAACATATTAGTTTTAAACTATGATGTTTATTTTCTACTTATAAGTTGAAAATAATAAAGTAAAATATTTGCATTAAAAAACAAAATTAGTAAACGTAAAAGATTTGCATTAAAAAAAAAAATTAGTAGTAAACGTGCTTAGAAAAAAAAGTCATACTTCGAGTTTATTTCCTTGGATAATATTAACTTTTTAACTAGTTCAAACGTTCACCAGATTTTGACTGATTTCTCCATCTCTCTTGTGCATACAGACTGAGATATATATATATATATCTACATTTATGTTATATATATTTTTTTAATATAAGTATGTGATTGTTACATAATTTAAGTGGTAGATCAAGAGACATTTGCTTTTTTATTCCGTATCATTTTTTTGTGGTAATTTTGTGTAATAGTCTATTACTGTAATTTATATAATTTAAACTTTAGTACATAACTTTATCTCAATTTAAATTGGTTTTTATGATGCTATTAAATATTCACTCCATTAAAGAAATGTAAATAATCATAACTTCCAATATATTTTGCAACGTTCCCCATCAAATAATCAATAATATTAAGTTGCCGCTATGTGTTTTTTTAATTTACGTGATGAAGTAAGGCACACGATTTCACATAACTTTCCCACAGTTCTAAGAGTACAGGAATTTTAATTCCGTTTATTATAATATAGCAAAATATATTTAGATATGCATCCATTAAATATTTATTAAAGTTTAATGAAAGTTGAAATTGAAATTTAAACAATTTTTTTTCTCTCCCACAATCATTTCTTTCAACATAAATCAAATTAAAGGTTGAATTCAC
>JAAAKQ030274077.1:0-12365 GCA_010016005.3 Zanna intricata | reverse complement strand
GGTTAATAATTATTAACATATCAATATACAGTAAGAGTATCATTTATAATGACATCAGACATAATAACATATCGGATATAGTGACCAAAATTTTTTTTCTAAATTGGTTTGATGTGCTGTTAATTCATAAATACAGTATTTATATTGTTTATAATTACATTGTTTGTAATGATATATCAGTTATTATGACTTATTTTTTTCTACTGCAATGCAAAATTTTATTGCTTATGGATGAAATTTTATATCACAGGGTAATGTAGGAATAGGTAATAGATTAAGAAACTGAGATTAACAAATTTTTAATAATAGTGCAAATAAATCAAAATCTATTAAAACTTTTTGCCTTCATAAAAGTCACTTAATACGCGTAAATAGAATAAAAATTGACCTAATCAAGATTCTAATATCCCACAGCAAAGACAATTATAAATAATTCAACAACACTCATTCAAGCTTGCATATCGCAGATATAATTCACCGCTCTCTCCTGGATTACACTAAAGAATTACCGTATCCTTCCCGATTACTTCAGTAACTAACAAATCAGAATATTGTATATTCCTTCCCAATCATAAGTACTAATAAGATTGACCAGTTAATAAACAACTAATCTACACAAATCACTAGATATTAGGAACTGACCAATCATTAGGTGGTAAATTCCAATCAATAATTATTCCTTCTTTTTTCATTAATCATATGTGAATAAAATTATCATTTGGAATGCAAAATATTTAAGAGTTGATGAAACTAAGTAGTATAACAATCTTTTAATTTCTATTGTTCACTGGAAAATGGAGTTAAATAATACACAATGTCTTGTTGCAATAAAATAAATGTTCCAAATTTTAAACAGTTTAAATAATAAACACTATTTCATAATTGCTTTTTCTATTTTAAAACAACAAATCTCTTTGTAAGTTTTATCGTTTTTATATTCAAACAAACATGATGACGAATTGGATGATATATTCTCAATGTCATAACCTGATATATATTGGTATAAATGTTTCATAGAACCTTTTTGCAATTTAATGAAATTCCACAGAAAATATGCAGTATCATTTATAGTGACCAAAAACTTGTCTCTTGGTTAGTTAGATATAATGTTAATACAATAACAGTAATTATAGTGACATTAGGTATATTTACATAATGGATATAGTGAGACACTGGCTGGTCTGATATGCTGTTTATACATAAATACAGAATACAGAGGCACATTCAGTTATTAATCTTTTGCTGTGAGTGTATCACATCATGCGGGTATTTTATTTTAAGTATACTGCATAATTCATTTAATAATGATTTAATTATGACTATGAAAAACATTCATGATAGAGGAACAGGCCACATTATCTGGTGGTTAAAGAATGGTGAAACTAATCAGGACATTGCCCAAGATTTAGGTGTAGGTAATTTGACAATATCATATGGAAAACCCATGAAAAAATTAAGAAAAATTTTGAAATGATTTCTATGAAATCAAAAAAATTACAGCCTGGTCAATATAATGATGTAGTCTAAATGCTGTTAAAATGGTTTACGTACCAGAGGACTAGTGATATCTCTATTAGCAGCCCTAATATTGCAAAGGCAAACGATTTTTCTGAAAAATTCAATAAACCATGTGAAATAACTTCAGCTGGGATACAACACTTTCATCGATGTCACAATACTGTGTTGGAGAGAACATGCGACAAAACTACAGCAGTTCCAACCGGTGTGTCAGAAAAATGGCCAGAAGACGTGATGAATCCAGTATTTTTTTTTTTTAACTGATGCCACAAAGAATCCTTTAGTTTAAAAGTGAAACGTGATTGGAGGAGGAGGAATCATCAAAAGAAAGACTAACAATACTAATTGCTTAAAATATACTGGAACTGACAAAACTTATGGTTATAGGGAAAAGTGCTAAACCCGATGTATTAAAAATTTTAAATCGTCTTCTGTTTTGCACAAAAGTAACAAGAAAGCTTATATGACAAGTGATATTTTTATGTCTTGTTATGAAAATGGGACTATGAATTAAAGATTGGAAATTACAAAATACTGCTGCTTACTGACAACAGTTAGTTCATCCACAAGCTGAAATTTTTTTGTATACAAATTTAGTGTTCTTATCACCAAACGCAACAGCGGTCTTACAGCCCTTACATCAAGGTGTCATGTACAAGTCTGTAAAAGACCACAACAAAAAACCTCTGATTTTTACAAAAATTTAGATCAAACAAAAAGGAAACACAAATAACTACTCTGGATGATGTAATTAAGTTACAAAGATCATGGAATGAGGTTTCTCCAATGACTGTAAAAAATTTCTTTCAGCATGCAGGATTTTTTTACTAAAAGCTGGCAAAGTTACTGACATTGCATGTGAAGTAGGATCTTTAGAGGGATGGAGCAATAGTCTGCAAAACCAATCTTTATCAAATGCAAATTCAAGAGGTGGACAAAGATTAAGAAATGCATGAAATTGTATCATGAGTAGTGGCTTAAGTAGTATCAGTACTATAGATGGGGATGTAGGTAATGACAATGAAGATATTGTTATCTTTAACCCACCCAATCTTCCAGAGGTTTTAGCGCCAATGAAAACTGTTTGTTTTGATTTAGAAAAGAACACTCAAAAACTGTATTACAATACATTTACAAAACAAAGCAAAATAATTGACCTTTTGCAGAAAAAGTATTTTTACAATTTGTCTCTATCTTCTTTTACTCTACAGTATTTGTAATTATTATTATTATTATAATATAAATATTTTTTTCATATTAATTTATTACAGTAACAATTATTATTTTTAGTGATTATTATTTTACTGTATTATAATTCCCATGTAGATAGCATATTAAATTAGTACTACTAAGCTATCTAAACCTCAGTTATAATGACTTAAAATCGTTAGTTCCTTGGATTATGATGATATTATCTGTATTTAAATTAAAAAAAAAAAAAAAAAAAAAAAACACTTTTTTAAGTGTAACAGTCACGGTACTGACCGACAGAAGTTAATATTAACATTCCCGTCCAACATTCACAGCTGTGTATACGCTCTTCTCCATATCTCACATAGTGTATATAAACATATACATCAAGCTCGCTACTCCCTCCTTGTTGACTATATATGTATATACTCGCATCCTAGGCCGGCCAGACGCTCACAATGTCGAATGAATAGATCAGAGTTTTCCTTGTGCTTGGGGGGAAAGCTTAACATATTTATTTGGTAGTTGATTTATTTGGTTTGGCAAGTTTAACCCCGCTTATCACGGGGGGGAGGGCATTCCCGATTTTTTATTAAGTTTCCGAGGGTTTCAAAGGGCACTAAAAAAAAAGAATTCTAATCAACTTTGCGTTGTATGGTATCCTTATACCTAATATTATGAGGAGGCTTCAAAAAAATACACAGTATTCCAAAAAAGCCAAAAAAGTATAACAAAAAAAGGTTCATGTAAACATAAGTTAGAAAACAGTTTGTTTACAATACTACTATTCTTTTATCTTTACTTAAAAATATTTTCAAAATTATCATAAGCACTTAAAATGCAAATCACTCAAGTAAAGAATAGTAAATGAGAATAAAATTTAACTTTGACAACTTTAAAATTATTAACTCATTACATATAATGTTTATTATAGACTGACAAACTTGTTCCATGCCTCGTAACATTTCAATGAACAAAATTTCAACTTTCTCATTCCCACTGGTTTTACTATCATTCCTGCTACTGTTCAATAATCTAGCAACATTTATTAAAACTTTGACTAAAACATTGATCAATTTTCAATGTGAAGTAATCTAGCAATAATTTCTAAGACCTGAGGTTCAAACTAGTACATGCTTACCAGTGAGAGAAGCCGCTTGTCAATATAAATGATCATGATTCCATTAACAATGCTTTAACATTGTTCTGATTGTATAAAAGATTACTCTTACTGTTAAGTTATAACTAGATTTATATTGTAAATATTGTAAAAAGTTTTATTGTTAAGTAACATAAAATATACAGTTGTTTTTTCATAATAAATTTATTTTTTAAATAACATCAAACCACTTTACCACATAATCACATAACCAAAACATAAAACCACTTTATAATGTATCAAACATATCAATAAACCCTTCAGCAATAACATCATAATGTATAAATTGTGGGGTAAAGAGTTACAGTTCACTGGATAACATATAAGGAAAACAAAAATACCAAATTACATAAAAAAATAAAACAATATTTATAAAAAAATTTTACATTTTAAATTCATATCCATCTCTTTTATGATTAATTCACCGTACAAAATGGAAGCTTGCACATGTAAATATGAAATGGAGATTTTGTAGTGTATGAAATATGCCATGTCTAGGATTTAAACCTGAGACCTCTAGATGGAAGGCCGAGACGATATCACTCTGCCATAGAGATCGGCATTGTCCAACAAAATTAATAAAACTTACAAAGTAAAAAGAATAACTTTAACAGCCATGTAAATAGTAATAGCATAAGCTATCCCCCAAGAAATTGCTCTTGTTGGTTGTGGTATGACAACAACAGCATATACAAATGTATGAATAATACGAGCAATAGTAAACACCCTAAATAAATTTAATGCAATAAAATAATCTGGCCCGGTTGCAATATACAAAAGTGCAGCGATGGCAAAAATTGGAATGTTTTCCAAATCATTCATATGTGCCCTGTAACAGAAAATCAATAAATCAATCGTTTTTATAATTTCAACCACAATAAAACATACTTATTTTCCATTATAACTTAACATTATACCTATTAATTATAACAATGCAATTATTTGCTATCACTGAAAGAAATGTATGGAAGAGTTGACATGGGCGAATGATTCGTATTTAGCACGATATTAACTTCCCCACGATTATTTAAAAATCACGGTCGCCAATTATAGTGAGAAGATGATTCACTGATTACACCAATCGACACAAACGTTCTTTTGGGCGTTTGTCAGATTATGCGGGTTCCAACGCAAACAAATCTTTTTTACAGTCAAATGATCATGCAATATCTTATTGATGTTTGTCATATTAATGCCCAAAGATGCCTCAATCTCAGGGTACGTCACATGACGATTTTGCTTTATTAGTTCACGCACAGCATCAATGTTTTCTGGCATATTAACTGATTTTGGAACCTTCACAGAATTCATCCTGCAGCAAACGTTGGCCACAATTGAATTCATTATACCAGTTTTTACAGTTCTGTAGGATGGTGTTTTATCACCGTTTAAAGAATTAGGTTTCTATGCACCTATCTAGATCATCCATGTAAAAGGTTATGAAAAATAATCACACAAAAATGTTCACAAGGTTATTCCATTTTTTGCCCGAAATGGATTTTTCAAGTTACTGTAAACAACTCAAATTGTGCTCAAACGGCAAAATGTTTGATGAAGGTTATATTCAATAATCTCAAGTTTCCATTGGACCAACCTCCATGGGGCAAGTGGTAGCATCTCGGCCTTTCATCCGGAGGTCCTGGGTTCAAATCCCAGTCAGGCACAGTATTTTCCACTAGCTACAAATCATTCGTCTCCACTCACTGAAGAAATCCCTAATGGTGGTTCCAGGGGTAAAAAAAAGTTTTCCAATAGAAATATCAGATGGTGCCTGGCAACACTTACTGTTGCCAGGGCCAGAAATATAAATAGCTATCTCCATATATGCATATGTGAAACTAGAGGACTAAGCCAAAGGAGAGAACAAAAGGCAGGAGGTATTTGAAGTGCGAGAACTGATGAGGTTGAGAAGATTGGAAATAAGGAATCAATTATTCAAATTACATGAATAGGAGCTTAATCAGAACAATTTACAATAACCAGCTAAAAATAGCTGGGATATATTATGAAAGGAGTGAATAAAAAAAAATGCAAGGATAAGCAGAATGTGAAAAAGTGAGGCCAAAAATTATAGGCAATCTAAAAGGAAATGGGAGTTCTAACGATTTTAAAAGTTTAACTCGAAATAAAGGAAAAGAGAGCATTTATGTGAAATATCAAACAGTTTATTAATACTTACACAAAATAAAATCTATTTTAATATATCATAAAAAACAAAAGTGCCACAATCTGGAATTGTAAGCAATCTAATACAAGTCCCTCTTGAAGTATTATAACCATTTTAAAAATAACTATCATCCCAAGATTACCAAAGTTTAATGCTGATGTGGGAGGGAGGGGCAGCAGCACATGAAATAGTTTCCGGTTGTCTTAATTATAATTAAGTGTTGCAAATCTGAAACCCACTGGTGAGGGGATTTTGAACCATAAACATCACATCTTTCTTTAACTCATCTACAAAGCTGGCTATGTTACCCATATTCACTCAGGTTAATGCTACCTGATCTTCAGATCTTCACATCCAATAATCATAAGAGTGCATATAAATACAAACACGTTTATATAATGTAAAACAACTTAATCAATATAAGTCTTTCTGTGAGAAATAATGCATTATTTACAATTTTCTAATTCATTAAGATAAACATACATCGTATCCTTATTTTTATAAACATGACATATCACCTGGTATTCCTTCATTGACTATAAGACTGAATTTGATAGCATGTGGCAAAAAAGTAAATGGGAAATTTCACACATTTTTTTCATAAGGGAAATAAATTTTCTCCAGGTTAGTTTTATCATTAATTCTAATTATACATAACGGTTACTACTATTTGAATTTTAATTATATTTTGAATCCTATTATGAATAGAATGTTTTTGTAGGTTAAATCACATTGTAAAAATCTCATTAAGATGCATCAACAATATCTTAAAAAATAAAATTAATTTATTTTATCTATTAATTGTATTTACTACTACTACTGAATATTCAGGAATATTCCTAAATTTACTATAGAATTATTCTGATATGAAGAGCTGCATAATATTGTTATCAGAATTCTTATTTTTTACACTAATCATACAAAATGAATATTGTCTTTGTAATATAAATTGCAGTAACGATTTTGATAAAAAATACTTTTTTAAATTAATTCCTTTTTTTCTTCAATCAGAAACAGGTTTCGATTTGTTACTTACGTCTTGTCTTACTCTAACTTGTATGTTTGAAAAACATATAACTTCTACTTTATATAAATAACTCAAATACAGTTTACAACTAAATTAAAAATGTAAGACAAATAACTATGAAAACAAAATCTCACATCATATTAATAAGTAAAAGAAATATTTAATAACAGTTTATTGGCTCATATAACCGCATTCTAGAAAGACTAATTAATTACATTCTTAGGAATGTGTAGCTTCATACACATAGTAATGTGTTAAACTTTCTGATAGAATAACCACCCTGAAATAAGTACAACAGTATCAACACGAACATTTTAATTTAAACTTAATTATATAGGGAATTTCTTTCTCTTTGACCCTACCTTTCGAAACTGCATACAATATATAAATCAGGATTAATGGTTCATGAATGCTTCATAATCCAATTAGAATAACTATTTAAGAAAGTTTATTATACAAAAGCAGAAAAGTAAAAACATTTCTGTACTATATTAAGATTGGTGGAACTAGGCTAAAAATACTGTAAATAAGAAAATTACATTATCTGAAGGTCAAAGTAAAATAAAGCCAGAATAAACAACAGCTATCTATAAAAAAGTAATACAATGGCTTAAATGTGAACTAACATATCTGAATGTTTAGTACATTAAAAAACAATAAGAATGAAACACACACACTTTATAGAAAAAAACAAAAGAAAAAAGATCCTTTAATATTTCGTTACATTAAATACATTCTCAATGTAAAGAATTCACAGAATATTCACAACTACAATAGAATTTCCTCCCTGATGCAAGATAAAATTTTTTTTCAATGAGAATTATCAGAATATTATTTCATACTTTTCAGTTTTTATATATGAGTATTTACAAGTTTATAAAACTTTTTTATATTCAATACTTTTCATTGTACACAGGATTCTACTTTAAGTTTTATTAACATATTACTAATGTCTTTTTAGAGGTATTAGTATTAAACAAAAATTTATTATTAATACAATACAGTAACTGTTATATGACTAAATACATAATTTTGTGATTCTAACTATCAAGTCAACATTTTTTTTGTGTGTGTTTAGGGCTTTTCACAACAAAGATTCGTTATTATCATCTGGACACAACGATTTTAAAATTAACAAACCAGTTCAACGTTACCAATGCTAAGTATAATGGAGGTATAAACTAAATAACAATAATATAAAAAATAAAATTAAGAATTAAAAAGCACAATAACACATAAAAGACAGTAAAAAATTAAAGTACATTATAAAACATTATATTAATTACTAAATATTTAAACACAGATGCAAATATAATTATTAAATATTCAAATACAGAAGGCCTTAAAGAAATAACAGGACATTTAATAAAATCATCATATTGTTTCCTAAATTCAGATGTTAGCCGCTAATTTAAATTTCTGATGCGATGTCGCGTAACAACAGTCCACAAGGATGTGGTGTATAGTTAGTTGGCAGTCACAGCGAATAGAAACTGGTGCCTCAGTCTGATTCATGAAGTTTCCATGAAACTTCATAGTTTAGATAGATAGTTTAGAGTACCTATTCGCAAATGGCAAATAATAACCTCCTCTCGACAGTCATTCCTGCATGAAGAACCCCATGGTGACACGAGTTCTTAACAACATGAAGTTTATTATTGATGACTCCATTCACTTGGCCACTCTTCATGAACTACAGACACTTCCCTCTTCAGAAAACACACAAGATCATCTAAAACAATGCGATTTGTGAATGTAGGCTACAAACAATCCTCTTCTGGTACACCATCAATGTACTCATTACATGAAATTCCAATATGGCTGGGGTTCCAGCAGAAGTTTACAGAATTGATCATACAGAATGGTTAAATAATCATATTCTCCAGAATAAGTAAGTTAAAAATAATTACTCTTAACACAAATTTAGAGATTTGATATCTTTTTAACACATTTATTTAAAAGTTTCTTAAGTTTCCTACACTCTGAAAATTACAGGTGTACAGATTTTTATGTTACAGAAATTAAAACTATCAATGAGTAGAACTGCAATGAATAGAAAAATAAAGCACTTGTTTTAAGATTCCAGGTAAATGTTCATAATTTACTAAGTTCTCAGATACTAAGAATTTCTGATACAATATCAATAAAATGGTTTAATTATTTTCACATTAAAAAAAAGGTACAATAAGAAAAATCAGATGAGTATAATGTTTAATAACAGAAATTATTTTATCCTCTGCTACCTTTTGCCTATCCCTTTTTCAACTATTTTATAGAGTAGTGCTATTACTGCAATGATAAGGGTAAAAAAGTTATGTCCTTATCAAGAAGTGAAATAAATAAAAGAAGAAAGGCAGCAACTTTATTGAGATTAACCACAAGAGATATTTTAAATACCATACCTATATGGTGGAAAAAACTTTATTTTTAGATATACTGTACATACATATTAATTATTCTCACATATTATCTCTTAATCTTAACAAAACACTGAAATTGTTTTGAAATTTTGTTCCAAAACCAAGAGGTTTTGGTGGTTTTGGAACAAACATATATAAAACAGTATACATTGAAAAGTATATATATTTCTTCAACCAGTTTTCTAACTATTACTGGGTCTGGGTGTGTGTGTAGGCATATACAATTACCACTATTGGCTTGACAGGTATAATGTAACTGTAGAAGTAGTACAATGTAAGTGTAAATGTACCAGTAAACATGTAATCCAGAATAGACTCAGGTCGACCCCTCCTAAGACATGTGGTTGTTAATTGAAACCCAACCACCAAAGAACACCGGTATCCACAATAAAGCATTCAAATCCATACAAGGAATCAAATCTTACAACTCTTTACTTTGAAAATCAGCAGATTTTGCAATGAGTTTAACCCCTTGACTAACCTGGAGAGTTTGTACATTGATAAATGTTTTTTCATATTTGCTATATGTTTTCTTCAAAAATGGCAATTCAACAATAATATACAAAGAAAAAGTTTTAATACAATATGTACTTCATTTTCTTCCATTATTTGGTTCACATGATAGAAGATCTTCAATAACAAGTTTTTTCTTAACATTGCATAGTATAGCTAAAATGTTTTTAACAGTCTTTTATTTAGTCACCAATCTTCTATCTATTCAAGTCAAACTTATTATACAGAAACATAATTTCTAAATATAAATGTACATTGAACAAAAATAAATAATTATAAAAAGACAAAAATATATATTCAAACTAAATATACTAAAATTTTAATAAGATAAATATATACCTTCTAACTCTTTCAATATCAGGATCATCATATTTTACTTTTGCTTTAGGAGTCAGGACTGTATCTTCTGGGCTAATAAATATCTGGAAATTAAAAAAAATAATAATAATCATAGTAACAAAAAAAAAATTGGTCAACTGAATGAACAAACTCTTTATACAGAACTGAAAATATATGAGTAATTCAATATTTCGATATCATAATAAACTGCAAAAAAGAAAACTTCATTAAATTGGGTGGTGACAAGAGTAATTCCTTTCAGGAGGGGTAAAATATTAAAAAAATAGAACAGGAAAATAAAAATGGAAATATTGTAAACTGCATCTAAATCTACCTGTAAAAATCGTAAAATATGTGATTGTTAATATTACATATAAAAAAAATCTGATGTGCACACTACACGACTTCTTATATGAAAATCCAAAAATATTAAGATTCTAAATTATAATTTTCAATTAATATTAAATAATCAGATGTTTCACCAAATCTATTACATATACACATATGTAATGCCTATTAAATTATATGTACGCATCTTTAAAACTCCATAAAATTTTATTTCACTTTTATTGTTACTATTGAATTATTATTTATTGTAAATTTTCTTTTTACAATCCAGGGTTAATAATTATTAATAAATAAATATATCTAAGTTAAAAAAAAAAAAAGGATAAAGTCTGATTCGAACCAATGTGCCTTCCCTTGTAAGGTCCAAAAATTTTATTAAGATTTTATTTGGCTATAACTCTGAAACCAATGAAAATAAGTACCACATATGATATATTGTTGAAAATCTTTCAAAAAGGGCTTATAACTACAGTTAAGAAAAATTCCAAAATCCAAATTTTTTGATTTTGGGCTTTTTTGGACACTTGGTAGAGTCAATTGCAATCAAAAGGAGAGATGCACAACTAATGTTACAACAGTCCTAAATCCAAAATTTCAATATTCAACAGTTAACTGTTTTTGAGTTATGTTGCATGTACGTACAGATGTCATGCCAAAACTAGTCAAAATGGATGTTTCCGTTGAAATCTAGAAACCAAAATTTTTCACAATTACAATACTTCCTTGTTCAAAGTACAAGGAAGTAAAAAACTTAAGTACTGAATACCACATACAAGTCAAAAACCTAACCATTTCTCCCTCCAAAAATAAATCCAAATAAATAAATATTTACATAAATTAAATTAATTTTTTTCTAGAGGCTAAATATAAGAAAAAAGTTCATATAAACATAGGTCCGAAAACGCTTCGTTAGCAAGTTATACACGTAAACGATTTCGCCCGAGTTTCAGTTCCTCCGGGTAAATTAAGGCTTTCTGAGATTCTGGGAAGGTCAATTAAGGGGCAAATTCAATTGTTTCTTATGGTCATTGAGCTAGGAAATCGAAAAAATAGGTCCCAGAACTGTATTTCTCTTAGTTTCTAAGATATCCCATGTAAAACGCCAAAAATAGGGTCAAAAAACACATTTTTTTTCTAGAGAAATTTATGTTTAAAAAATGTATCATTTATTGCTAATTTAACAACGTTATTGTACGTTAAACATAAAAAAAAATGTGTATTTTCCAGTTAAGTTACTCCAACTAAATGAAGATAAATTTATAACTAATTTGCTGCTGAAACAGCCAAGTAAACTACTGCTTTCAACAATTAATGATTTAATTTAATAGCAATTTCTATTATTTTTAGTCATAAATGTATTTGATCTATCATATTTGAATGACTCATAAAATAATTTATTTCTTAAACATCAAAAACAAAAATTAATTTAATTCAAATTCCTTTTAATTTAATCCCCCTCATTAAATCACTATCAAAACATTTTGAAATAAAAGTAACTTAATTCAGTAAATTAAATTAAAGTTTTTGGTATGGCTAAAGTCTAGCTTGTGAGAAATTTTCTATGACTGAAGTATACACAGAGTTTTATATGCGGCAGCTCTGATCCAAGAGGAGATAGATAATCTGGAACTTCCTGATACACAGATGCTAAAGAAAATCTTAGGGCCCAGAAAAACTAATGAT
>JAAAKQ030274044.1:0-10563 GCA_010016005.3 Zanna intricata | reverse complement strand
TGAAACGACTGGCACTGGATAGGGAATCTTGGAGAGCTGAATCAAACCAGTCAAATGACTGAAGACAAAAAAAAAAATACATAAAATGAGATCTTATATTTAGATCTCCTTATTTTTTCAAGTATAATTTCCTGTGATGTTTTGTATATCAAAAATAATATGGATGGGGCATCACCTTATGAGTAATAAATGTTTATGATAACTTATTACCAATTTCAGTTAAATCCGCTGCTCTACTCAAAAGTAATATTTTTCAATATAAAAGATTCAGTTAAAATTGCTTCATCAATAGAGATTCATCCAAGTAGATATTTTTAGTTACATTTTTTTAGTTTCAACTTTTATTTTCTCCATCTCATTCTGCCACGGCAACCTACAGAAACCCCATTTATTGGAAACGTTATCAAAATAAAATTAACTTAAAGATACTTCATCCAATTTCCATAATTCAAAACCAAAATTATTTTAAATTCTATCCAAATTTCAAAATTTAATTTCATTACAGAAACCACCATATCATTTAAAAATTTTTTGTTTAATGGAAAACAGAACTCAATGGGTCTTTTTCCACAAAAAATCTACTCTTAAGAAAGCACAGCCATTCTTTATCAAAACCATTATATTTTCTTACCTAGCATGCATCTATATCAAATAACAATTATAAATGTGTAAATATATCAAACTATAGCCATAAAAAAAAAAAAAAAAATGTTTATATACTGTATAATTAATGAGGGAAAGTTTTGAAGAAATACTGTATATAAAACATTATCTTGCTCTGAATGCACTTTTCATCACCATGAAATGTATACTGGGTTCTAGTTTAACAATTTGTAACCTGATGAACTGAGATGATAGAACAACATCCAACCTAATCTGAAACCTTCTAGGTAACGTAATCAGCTGACTGATCAATTTGAAAAACAGTACAACAATGAAACATGAATGTCTGAATGCTCAAACTTGTTAATTATTGAACTTAACTAATTTTAATGTAGGAAATTAAGGATATAAGTAAGGTAGGAGAAAAAAGCAAGACATTTTTATAACTTTTTTTTTATACTTTTATTTATTTCTTAAATTTATTCCTCTCAAACATTATGTAACAAATAATTAATTGTGTCTAATTTATATATTTTTAAACCAGCTACAAAGAATATAATTACATAATTAACACATTTCTTCTAATGACGGTATTGCACTTACAGCCACGGAAATTTTTTTTTTAACAAAAAAATCCGACATTTTCTGTTTATCATGCAAGAAATAAAAATTACATTAATACATAATAATAATTGTAATAACATTATTTATTAATAATTATATATAATCAATCATCAGCATTTTTCATAATAAATATTTCTATATATGTAATATATACAGCTATGACATTTTTGTTCATGATATATTAGAGCAGTATAGTTATATCTAAAAAAATAATCATCTCTTTAAATATTATTTTTATTATTCATTATTAAATAATACAAAAAGCATTATTCTGTGATGACTAATGGGTGATTATATATATATACAAATTACATATATATTCTCTACACTTTGGATAGATTACACAAAAAATTAATGCTGTTATCATAATTAATAATAAAATAATCATAATTATATTAAACTTACTTAATACTAATCGTACTTAATCACTTTGATTTGAGAGAATATTTTGACACTAATAATAATTCTACAATCTCAATGGCAGACAAACCTACTATGATAACTACAATAAAAGATTTCTGCTCTCTTGTACATGTTACTCGTGTATTATTTATCTGTTCATGTGTGAGAATGTGTTATGATGCATGTCTGCTTTGCTGATTTCAAGAAAATAATATAATAAATGTGGACATGTATCTCAACTTGGCACCATTCTTATATTTTATATACATGCAGTAATACATAGTAGCCTGCCTACAATTGTTAACATATTATACAATTAATGTATAATTACAATTAACCGTGGACAACAAATATAATTATTATAAAAAGTAAGTCATCAAAAATAATCGTAAAAATAATAATATTAATAATAAAACATAATAAAAATAATGAAATGACTTGCCCAAAAGGGCATTTGACTAAATGAGGAAATTAAATGAACTAATGCAAAATTAAAAATGTACAATCTTAATTTAAAGTACTAATTGATGTTAATTTGTAAAATATGGTAAAATTAATCGTAAATCAAAACAAAGTAATAATAAAATCTCAATTAATGAAAAAAGCTCTAATATAATTTTCTACAATTATAAAAGTCAAGGGTTTAAAAAACTATATATATTTATATGAAGAATAGGTACAAAACAGTTTTAAAAAGAACAAACGTAAAACTGTAATCAGTCATTCTCAACCGATATGCTATTAATTTCTTTGAAGAAAAAAAATATGATAAAATTAAAACTTAACAATGTATTACAAAAACTTGCTAGCTTCTACAAGGAATAACCATAGTGCAACATTCTATTCACAAGGATTTGTTTATTTGTGTGAATCCAAACTGAAAAAAGATTATATCCAGATAATATAATTTTAGAAGGGCTGATAATCTGATAATCTTAAAAGCAAACTTGTTAAAAACCTACAAATATTTTAGTCCATCAAATCAGACAAACAATGTTAATCTAAAAATGTTGATTCCAAATAACACCCTTATTAACATCCAATTTAGTTTTTGGTATGAGATTTTAATTAGTTTATTAAACCTAAATGCAAATTTGCTTATAGCTTTTATTATTCAAGTCTTTAGAATATTAAATATAAAGCTGTTACTAGAAAAATCAATGAAACAAAGTAAATTTTTTTCTTTTAATTTTATAAATGGTCTAAAGCTATGAACAATGTATGGTAGAGAGATGTATGAACAATGTTATGTGTGTAATTTAAATGGTTGAGAAAGACTACATTAATCTGTACAATCAGAAAAAGAGTTTAAGAGAGTAAAAGGTTAGTCTGCTATAAATTTTAATAAAATAAACTATAAAGAATAAATTAATATAGGGAATCTGGAAATGAGAATAAATGATGAAGATAAATATTTCTGTACTAATATCTTGTAGTATTTATGAACAACTAGTACAACATTCTAGATTTATAAAATACAATATTACGTTGTATTTGTACAGAGAAAATATATACCACTATTTTTTATGTGAGACCCTGTGTTCACTTTTCTATACCCCGTACATATACCCCCACCCTTGTGCCACAAACATCACAGTTGTACACTAATATGTACATGAAGTACATTAAATATGACATCAGTCAAACAATTATAATAACAGTCAAGATTTTCTTTAAAACACTTAAAAACAAACAATCAAACAAACAAACAGCCAACATGTTGGTAAAACAATGGTCATCCGATAAACTTTACGATCAATCCAAACAACAATATTATAATAAATGAATGACTTACTAACAGCGATTAAAGTTGTTACATTCATAAAATTACAGTCATTATATTTTTACATAATTAAACAACAAATTTATTTACTTTATTACACATTTATATGTAGATATATTTTTTTTTATACATAGCACCATTCAAAACCTAATGATCATTCAAGGAACAAGCATCACCTTTCTTTATAATTACTAGATAAAATAACACATGAATAATATATTACAACTGGACATAAGATCTGAATAACGTAATTAAATTATGTTAAAAATTATACAGGTAATAACAATTTAGAAAGTATAAAATTTTTACCAAACAACTCAATAAAAGATGTGAATACATTAACAAAATTAATTTCTGTGGATTACAAAGCAGTAATACATTGTTTATTTTGAAAACATGATTTAACTACATCGTACTCTGTTGATTCAATTTAAAAATGTATCTTTCAAGTGAACAAGAGTTTCTGATAATAATTATATACCATATAATATATATTCTCTTTATTTAGTTTTGAGCAAATCATCTATTACGTAATTTTAATTTAATTAATTATTAATCTACATAATAATTGGTTAATAACTGGTTCTTTTTTCTTTATTTTAATTAATATAAATTACATTTAAGGCAATCTTAAAGCATGTGACTTCCTATTTTATGATAGTAATTACCTACTAATAAAATATATAATTTTTTTTAAATAAATCATTTCTTAAATATATAATTTTATGTCAGTTACAACGGCTAAAAAAAGTGTGTCAACTAGTCTGCTTTTAAATATATATTTGTTCTAAAAACAAGTAAAAACTATATTTATATATGTATATATATATATTTAAAAACAATGATCCACAATGGTAATCGTAAATAATTTATCATACAATACATTTTTCTGGTCTTAAATCGACTAGAAAATCCAGAAAAGTATTCACATGGTACTTACATATATTTCTCTTAATTAATAGTATTGTATATTAATATTGTATACGTAAATCAAATACTTTTTTTTGTTATTATCAAAGCATTACATAAATATTTAATTATTTTGTCAAGTATAATAATCAGTTTGGTAGTACCATGTTTAAAAATCTCAACCGACTTCTTTATAAACCTAACCTAACCTAAGCAAAATATCATCCCTGCCCACAAATTGCACTTAATATTTCACTGACTTGCTATGATTGACAATTTTTTTCCAGTTTTTAAAGATACTATTAATGAAACAAAAAGAAATATTAAGGAGAGATATTTACTCAACTATACACACATCCTTCACAGATGTAAAATTTACAAATTGTTATTTAAAAAAAAGAAAATGAATAACAATAAACAAACCTATTAATTTATCTAATTAGCAGTATAATAATTGTAGTATTAATAACAATAATTTTATGCAACATTAATTAATTTAATATTAACATAAATCATATACTAATAGTTACAATACAAATTGGACATCTTTGTTTTTAAATGCATTAATTATTATTACAGCACATACCATTTATAATAATTATTTATGCAACTATTTACAATATATATATATATAATAAATATATATAAATTTAGTAATATAAAACAATCTTTATTCATCTAACTGACCAGAAAACAGAGTAAATAATTCATAATTGTAAAAACAATACATAAATTTCATAGATAAATATCATTGTTATCAATGCAATATTTACAAAATATTGTTGTAAATTTACAAATTTGTAACAGCAAATTATTGTATTCCAGTTAGTTGACGAAACTGATATATATGAAATAATCAATATTGTGAAATAAAAGGAAAAAAACAAAATAGGAAAAAGATCAGAAATATTTTGAATATATTAGCAATAATAATTTCTAACTTCAATTTAGAATAAAAAAAATTAAGAAAATGTATATAATATGTGATATAAAAAGGAAAAATTGGAAAACAATAACTATCAGTTGTTATACAATTAGACAACATTATGTTACTACATTTGGAAAGACTGAACAATCAGAAAAATATTTTCTCATGATTTTGAATATAACATGATATAATGCATTCAAACAAAAGAATACATATTTATTAAATCAATGGTGTATGAAAACTGTCAAAACTACCAGAAGAGTATGGCAGAGCACTGATGCAACAGCAGTCTTGGAAATTAATATGCACTACCACTGGTTTTACCAAAATAAAATTTGGATTCTAATCTTAATTATCCAATTTTCCATTTGTTGTTGTTGTAACAGTAACATTAGTATGTATTATCATGATCATGAATAGTACATGATCCTGATGATTCATGATCAGGATCATGAATTACCAGTAGAAAAGAATTATACATTGCACATAAATAAAATTAGTGAGCTGATTTCAACGAAGTACTTAAAAATACTATCAGACAAACATGAAATGGGATGTTCTTGTAGAAATATTCGATTAAAAACCAATTTAACGAGAAGTATTTTTATTTACAAACAGTTGATACATTATTTTTTTTAGAATAAATGTTAAATTTTAATAGTTATAAAAATGCATATTTGTCAGTATTATCTGCACATTACAAAAAAACATAATAAAGCCATCTTCCTAATGTGCTCATCAGCCTGGCTGTTAAAAGTCACATCAGCAGGAGAAGGTGGCAAGGAATATAAATTATCTGTAATATAAATATTAATACTACTAATATGAACTTAAACCCAAATTTTAAGTCCAAGTAAGGATGCTGGTGTTACATATTTAATTTTACTTTAAATATGAGTTGAATTAACAAAGCTGTAATAAATGGTCTGCTTGAATTTGGGCAAGACACCTATCAAAACACTATTTGGGCTTACAAATCTTTACATCAAATAAAAACACAAATCAGAAAAGATGATGCAAAAATCTACTACGTCTACTACTAGACACATATATATCTTTATTTTTTAGATATAAAACTACCTTGCTTAGGTTAAGTGACAACTGTTAATAAAGTTCGCAATATTATGATTAAATTTAGAATGTTTCAAAATTTTTAGTTCATTAACTGTGAATATATCAGTTTCAAAATACTAATATAAATGAATAGTAAGGTTTTATACTATAAATTTACAATATTTTTAGTGGTCACTAAAAATATTTAACAATAAAACACTCATTCATTTTAGGTGACGGGTCACATGCTGTATTTATCATTGTACTTTCATAAAGTCAATAAAAGTTTATAGCGATACAAGTAGATAAACGTTAACACGACAAGATAACTTTCATAACTCCACTCTTGTTAGGTTTCAGTTTTCACCACCTTTATGAATTAATGTTCTTTTTTTACGTACAATAATTTATTAACATAAAATATATAAAAATATTAACAACTTTATATACGTAAATTTAATTAATAAAGAACATAAAAAACTGAATTGTGTTATGAAGATGGAAGACACAAACAGTTACAACTATAACCGGTGCAATATGACAACTACCACCACACTAAAATGAATGGAATTTAATTTGATATTTGAATAATGTAATTATATTTTATATCGATAAATGACCAAGATACACTCAAGTGGGAGGTACATTCAAACACAAAACAACAACAAAAAAAAAAACTAAACATTTTTATCTACAACCTCTAGATGTTGTGAATGATTGCCAATCACTGCGTGAAGGAAAGGCACAGAGAGTGAGTGAAAAAGAGAAGATACATAAGATGATGACATCCCATAATTTACACACCATAACACATATAAAAACATTTTCATGTTTTAGAATAATTTTTTTTTTCATTTTTTAAAACAATTTTATTTAAAATATAAATCATATGTCTAGATAGGTATGAAATCTAATACAAATCGATCACTAAAAATTCAATAATAGATTACTAATAAAAAATAATCTAAAAAAAATCAACTTCATTTTTTTAAATTAAAAAATAAATAACAATTATAGACTAGCTGTAATTTTCAAGATGTGTGATGTAGAAGAAAAAATTAGATTTGAAAGTAATATTAATTTAAAAATATTTCAACACTTTTAGAAATGTATGGCACTATCTTTCACACGTGAGAGATCAGGTTTCATGATTATTCTGTGATAATTCAGGATTATGTATAATATAACTGAAACATAAAATGAAATGAACTAAAAATATTTAAATTTTTTTATGTGTGACACAAGACTTAAAAATCATCACAACAGTGAAGAAAAATAATTAAATAAGAAAATGAATACAATCAGTTCTCTTACGATAAGCATCTTTATAAAACAATTCAATAAACATGAATGTAACGTCATTTTAACAAAGGATATAAAACTTTAATAATACAACAATAACATTGCTGCAACAATGTCAGTAGGATTATTTTTACCTGAATCAACAATTTGCGTATAAATTAGAAAAAGTTCATTTTCTCAATATGTTCACATTAAGAGTACTAAGAAAAACCTATAATGTTTTTATATCCTAAAAATTGGACCTGACTTCTCATAAGAAAAATTATGTCGTAGTATTATTTTATTTTAGAGATTACAACTAAGTGTTTAATTAGAGTTACTTATGAAAAATAGATTTTATGCTGCATGAAAAATGCCAAGCCTGATCAGGATTTGAACCCACAACCTTCCAGATGAAAAACACGAGATGCTATAACTCTATCTTGGAGGACAGCAATTGTGAACTAAAACCAGATAAAAGTAATTTTTTCCAAAATGTTTTTCAAGGCAAAAAATTAATGATAATTCAATTTACTTCACTCGGCAACTATCTTCAGGAAGTACAATAACATTTTATTATATTCGAATAAATGTTGAAACAAAAATTACTGAGAGCAGTAAATGTTTGAACAAAAACTTGGCTATCAATAAAATATCTTTTTCCATTTAGGTAACAAATCCTACAAAGCACAGTTTTTCAGTAACATGACAACTGGATCGTTTGAAAACTGATTGTAATTTAAAAACTCTTCATAAAAACCTTAAGAACTACAAACATTTTAAATCTACATACGAAATGATTATATTCTAAAATTATTAAACTAATAAGAATTAATATTTATGTCATAAATATATGGCAAAATATTTTGATTGTTTGTTAATACCATTTTAATTTTCATAAAATAAAACATAGTACGTTAAACGATTTTAAGGATACTATCTAATAATGGCAATCGCACAAATATAAATGGTTAGTATGGTGTGAAACGGTTTGTCAACATCATTTAAAATTAAAGAACAATAGGCACTGTGTAAGGCTACAAGACACAAAGGATCTGCAAGCAACATTACATAACAAATTACATTGCGTTTTATAATACATTACGATACATCTCACCATATTTAATTATAATATACAGTAATTAATTAATTACATAGCGTAACATTACATAAATAACCATTAACACTAAATTAGACATTTATTTTGTCTATGTACATATTTTCGGCTCGGAAAAACTATGGGGATCAATTTATTTTTGTTATATTATTATGTATACTATTATTATTATTATAATAATTAGGCACAACTGAAAAACAAATACTTTCAAACTGACATTTACTGTAATGGTAAATCTATACCATGTTAACTATTATAAAATCACTAGCAACAAAAATAAAATTTAAAACGTAACAACCTTCAACACTAAAAAATAAATAATTAACTTTCTTGTAATGATAAGGCTAAATTCTTTTGTACGATTAAATAAAATTAATAATAATAGTTTTGTAATTGAATTTAATAATGCCTTACAAAAATTTGAGGAACTAATGCGGTTTTGTTATTAAACTCATAAAATTTTATATTTCATTAAAATTGTAAACTCTCAATACTTAAAAGTAAAAAAAAAAAAAAAAAAAAATAAAAAAAAATAAAAGTATAAAAACTGAGATCATTGATTATAACATATGAAATGACTAATTTTCTAAAAAAATTAAATAAAAAATTATTTGATGGGACCAAATTCTAAAACATATTTTACAATGCTGAGGATTTCAAGTTATACACAATATAGGGCTAAACAGCCTCCTAAACCACTAAGATTAGCTCTAGTCGATCAGCCGACTATTTTAAAGAAAAGACAAAAACAGGACTAACATAATGTAAGCCGTAACTGGATTCTATAACACCATATCTAAAACTTCATATTACATAAATTAATCTTATTACCTTTCTACTATATGAATTTACTTTGAATAATGTGGAATCAAAATTAAAAAAACAGATAAATAAAAGTTCTGATCAGAGCATTAATGTAAAAAAGGATATATTCTTTTCCTTATAAATCTTAAATAATTGTCTTATGACTTTCACAAAAATTCTAAATAACGTATTAAATTTAGCCTTCGTGGATTGGCTATAAAATTACTTTTTAATAAATAATTAACCAAAATTACAAATATTGGCTGTATAACCTTAACAATTTTTCAATAGATAAATATCGGACTTGGAATAAAATTTTCATAATAATCGTTTTTAAAAGAACATATACTAACTAATGAAAAATAAATATTTAAAATTATGCTACGTGTACTTAAACAAAAGTTAAGTACTCAGAGTACCCTAAAATACAATAAAAACATTTAATATAAATGGTGACTATTTCAGCACTACTTTTTTTATTAAAAAAAAAAATAAAAATATAATAATAATTAAAAATATTATATAATGTACTTGAATGTAAGATTAATTTGAAGGGAACAAATAACACTGTAAAATAATATACATTTAACCCTCAAACTGACAACATGGCTTTTCTGATTATGATATTCTATGTTTAATTAACAGCAGAAGATTGGAATAGAGCTTAATATCCTCTTAAATATAACTCCATAATAAAATTCTTGTTTTTTTTTTTTTTTTTTTTTTTTTTTTGTTGTAGAAAACTAGTTAGTTTTATTGAAAATATGTTTTTTTCCTTTTGCACCTTGTTTCTAAAAATATATATATCAGGGATGTGCTTGGGCTGTGGTATTTTTTTAAAAAAATAATATGAGATTGTTTACATATTTTTTGAACTGATGTATGCATTTTTCCTTATATATAAAATATTAGTAGTGATATGTAAATGATGAAGACAAGTGCATAAAAAATGTTTCAACAAAGTAGGATAATTAATAAGCCAACCTCCGTAGCCGAGTGGTAGCGTCTCGGCTTTTCATCCGGAGGTCCCGGGTTCGAATCCCGGTCAGGCATGGCATT
>JAAAKQ030274033.1:0-10564 GCA_010016005.3 Zanna intricata | reverse complement strand
AGGAAGTATAACGAAATGAAACGACTGGCACTGGATAGGGAATCTTGGAGAGCTGCATCAAACCAGTCAAATGACTGTAGACAAAAAAAAAAAAAAATAGAGAATAGATTCAGGTCATATTCCCAGCAACCAAGGCCCTCAGCCCCAAAACCGTTTGGGCACCGGACCCCCCCAGGGAATCTCCCCACCAAACAATTTTTGTCAGAGACCTCCCCCTTTCTTCAAGGTTTTTCGAATTCTACTGTTGAAATTTTTCATTTTTGTTTTCGAGCTCCGATTTCTAGTTGTCGTGACAAGGTCATGAGCCAACAGCTAGAAATCTACTTAGACGCTTTGGAAACGGTATCGCACGACTCTACCTTTCTGACTAATTCTGAGAGGATGGAGAGCCGGATGGAGGGGAAAGAAAGGAGCGAGAAGATGATAGCAGGGCTGTTCCTTGGGCTGGAAGGAAGATACAACCCTCAGAAACTGCTGACCAACATGGTGGTAGCACCTGGAGGGCTTTCAAGTACCCTCAGAGGAAATAGCAATGGACAGCTCGCAAGACAGAAGATCGAAAAAGAGGAAAAAGGCAGCAGTGATTCAGAAGGATATTCACATGTTGTGGACAAATAGAATGCAGAGATGCAAACTGAGACGATCAAGAAGGTTGATGTGCTGGAAAAAACTAAGAGACGGCACAACAGCTGGACTGACGGGAGTTCTTGCTCAAAGGTAGCCGGCTCAGGCATTCACCAGGGTTAACGTGGTCCCGGATCTTCCACCTGCGAAGAACATCGTGGGTAAAATATTTGTTCTGGACAGTAGGAAAGGCAGCAAGAGACAACTGGGAGACTATCTGCGTAGGGTAGCACCAGGAACCATGAAATGGATGGAGTGTTACAACATGTTTCCAGGATCGGCGATTCGGGATGTCACTGGGGTATCCATCCCCGGTACCCTGGGAGTTACCTTTGTAAAGTAGCGGAATACTGGGCGAGGAAGGAGGAAAGACTGGTGAATATCTACATGCCGGATTTCAAAATTCAGCAAAGCAGCAGGAGGCCTTGATTACGTCTACAGTGGCATTCCAACATCAGATGGTTTCCTTTGCAGACCATCTGCGCAAAGTCAGACCCACTGTGGGTGAGGGTATGGCCGAAAACATCCTGCCTGTTCGCAAGGGCAACGATGAAGCGGTCGAGATTAGGATGAGGGAGGGTCAGAAGGTGGTCTCAAGTTTGAAAGATAGTGTCCCATCTCAAGTGCCAAAATTCAAGGTCACTGATAAAGGAGCTGGTATAAGAAACTGAGTGGTCCACATTAAGGGCCTAGATCAGTTGGTTATAAGAGGAAGTGCAGAAGGCAATCGAAAAGGTGCTAAAGGATACCACGACCGTCAAAGTATCCTCAATGATGTGTGGATTTGGAGGACACCGCACCGGTAGCAAGGAATGCAATCGCCAATGGTGAGGTGCATTCAAACAAACTGAAGTAAATACAAACTGAAGTGCGGTGGCCCAGGATATTGCCTTGAGCGCTGCCAGTCACACAGGAACTGATTTTATTTTAATATCTGAGGAATATCAGGGCACATTTGGCCCCTGGCTGTAGGGTAACTATGGAGATGCGGTGATTGGGATAGATTCTAACATTCACGTTTTGGCGGGATCCTTGACAGGGAAAGGATTTTCGGCCACGATTCGTCCTGATTTGTGCCTACGTGTCCCCTAATTCTGACCGTGAGAGGTTTGAGACATTCCTACAAGAACTGGAAATGTATATCTGAAGAGTAGAAAACCGGTGGTGATAACCGGAAATATGAACGTAGAATCTCTCGTGGTAGGAGGGCGAAGATAAACGGCGAGGGGATACGGATTGGCGGGGCTGATATCGTCGTTGAAGAAGATGGCGCTCAACTGTCCAGGAGCGTCGACTTTTATAGAGAGGGGTGAAGGTGGATATCACTGCCGTGTCGGAATGCCTTGTACCTCTAGTAGACTCTTGGCAAGTCCTCGAAGAAGAATTGGCAGTGATCATCTGGGAACTGGTTTTACAATCGAGCTCCGGTGGCCAAGATTAATTCAAATTTAAATCATTAATTTAAACTAAACTGAATCTCATAAGTTCTGAATATTTAAGATTACTTTCATCAACTTTTTATTTTTATATTAAATATATATAGTAAATATAGTAAAACATTATAGTAAATAAAAGTTATTAAATTTGAATTTAATTTGAACTATCACCTTCGGTGAAGACCTTCTGAAAATACACTAGTAAGGATAATGGATGAATAGCTGACACGGTGGGGCCTTTGACCCGGAACTCCTACTGTTTGCACTAGTGTGAAAATCCATTGGCAGAAAAATGGGAGGAAAACCCATTTAGGCAAAAAACAAGTCTATTGGTGGATGGACACAGATACGTCTCTACGAAAGGATGAAAAAAGTGGAGATGGCTGTTCTTGCGCTCCAGAAGGAGATGGGCGGATGCAGCCGAAGAAAAGGTCTCTTATTTAGGGAGATCAAACGGCTCCTCAAAGATGAGATCCGTCGTGCCAAAATGATAGCCTGGAGGCGTCTTGTAGAATACTTGGACTCCAACACCTTGTGGAAGGCGTATTAAATAGTAACATAGAATTTGGGGAGAAGCCTCGCCAAGTTGACATGAAATCAGTCAATGAGAACAGTCCTTTCACTGTTCATAATTCAAGAAGAAGATCGGATTCAGCTGACAGTGACGGTGCTATCAGATTTTCCATTGACGAGTTATACCGTGAGTCACGTGTTTTAGAAAAATACACTAGCGAAACAAACAAACTAAAGAAACATCTGGAAACGAATATTGCTCCTTCGTCAAGCTAAAAGGCAAGGGAGTATTTGGTAAAGGTGCAAGAAAAGTTTGAGAGTTGTTCTGTGGAGGTTCAAGTAGTTATAAAGAAGCGAGCGGACATAGATAAGATATAATACGCACCTATTGAACCCTTAAAAGCACAGAGGTTACCTAAGGCAAAGGCGGGTACATCAACCGTTCCAAGTATGAAGATAGAATCAAGATCAACAGTCGCCGGAAACGTAGCGCTACGAAGTGCATCAAGTTTAGACTCGATAATTTCACAGTCTAAGATGTCATCCCCTGGTTAGTCGTAGTACATCTATTGTGTCTGAAAGGGAGGATGATGATATCCTCTGTAAGACACAGAAACAATGTCATTAGAAGTAAAGGTGGTTAGAAGAATGGAAAAAAGATGGAAAAAAGATGTAAAAAAGGTTGGCCGAAAGGAAAGCCTAGAATGTAAATAAAGAGGACGAAGGATAAAGACCAGAGTTACATCTATTATGTATGTATTACATCTATTTGGTTTTTAAAAGAAGAATGACTTATAAAACATGAAGTAAAGCAAGTGTTGCTTTTATTTATTTATTTTTTTTTTTTTGAGTGGAAGGGACTAATGACCAAAGTAGTCGATGCCCCTAAAATTTCAAAAAAAAAAAAATGAATAAATAAAGAATAATAATGGCGATTGAACCCCAAAATTAAAAATTACGTAGAATATGGTACAGATGAGAATATACTTTTTGTTAAAAAAAAATTCAGATTTAAATCATTAATTTAAACTAAACTGAATCTCATAAGTTCTGAATATTTAAGATTACTCTCATCAACTTTTTATTTTTATATTAAACATAGCTGAATAAATAAAAGTTATTAAATTTGAATTTTGTTTAATATAAAGATAGTTTTTAATCATTATTTATCTGCATTCACATTCTTTTTCTATTAAAAATCTTTCATATTAATTCAGCTGTGAAAATAATGAAGGAAGTTTGCCTGATATTGAATTATTTGACTATTGAAAACCAATTAAGTTGATGTGTGACAGTTACGGCAGCAAATTTCCTTTCTAATTTGCACGATGGTAGCAGCAGAACCAATCACTTCAACCCTACGGGTTGGACGCGGTAGGAAGACCGTTGGCTGAGCCCTTTTCAACCTTTAATTTGCGGTTTGAAATGCGTGACTACACACGTAATAAATTTAGTGTAACAAACTCAGCAAGTATCTTATGAAAAAATAGAAAAAATTCCTTCATTGTCATTTTTTACCTTTTTTCAAAATATAGTTTCATGCTGAAATGTCAGAATATTAATAATACAAATTCTAAGTTTCAGTCTAGCTTTTGTTTATATATATATATATATATATATATATGCATAACATACATGATATCATTAGGAGATAAAATTAAAATAAAGAGAAATAAATATTTATACCTTACAGTACAGTGATTTCAAATGTTATATACATAAATATATTTTTTAAATAAGTACAGAAAAATAAAGTAATTCAAAAGATTGAAAGGTGTTTTGTGTGTTGTATAATATTTCCAAAAGTAAAAAAATAGGTTAAATAGCTGATATACTGATTGTTTATTTATGATGTAAGAAAAAGTTTAATTAATACAAATGGGTTTTTTAATCAGATTTTATTTATAAAATGAATAAATAATTTTATATTTATAAACAAAACTTTCGTTATTTCATTTATTTATTTACACAATATACAGAAAATAATGCAATGACAAGCAGTGTTTTTTCTCTGTCAATGAAACTTTTACAAATTAATAAAACTTTTACAATAACGGTTCAATATTTAGATTGGCTAATATTTATTTTCAATTCTTATTTTAACCTTCAAGATTTGATTTAATAGACAACAAACTTTTCTTCAAAAACGTACTATACGATAATACCTTTTGGATTAATTTTCAACTGAACACAACTTTAAATCTCATTGTAAAATGAGAAAAAAATTCTATCATTCTATCAAACGTCCTATGTAGTAAAGTCTTGTAAATAATATTAATAATAAAATATTAAAACATACAAAATATTAACATATTAACATACAAAATACATAAGGATAAAATAATAAAATATTATTTTATCCTTATTGAAACCTATGGTTTTCTAATAGTCAGCAACTTTTTAACAAATAATTTTTTCAGCCAACATAGGACGAAAAATGGGAAATGGAGAGAGGACGGAAAAAAAGGGCTTCAGAACCCAGTTCTCCAATAAAATTGCGGTGAAGGCAGAGGGAAATTGTATGCTGATCTCCTAAGAGCTCTTAAGATAGGTATCACTAAGGATGAGATGGATGAAGTTATTTCCATAAGGAAGGATAAAGGCAAAAAAAAATGGAAAATAGAATCAAAGATGGCGATAAAATTTCTAGTGTTTTTAAGTTAGCTTTTAAGTTCAAACGTGAATGATGTAAAGGAGCAAATCTGTGTTAGTTCATATTAAAGATCTTAACGTAATTTTATCGACTGAGGATATGAAGTCAGATATTAGGGGGCAGTTGGGGATATGGAAGTTGGAGTTGTCAGAGTGACGTTCACAAGAAATACCACTCTCTAAATCTTCACTAAGGCGGTGAATTACAGAACTGTTTCATACAAAATATAAGTTGGGGGCAGTGAAGCGTATAACTCCGGGTAAACAAGGATAAAATCCTTCCAATTCTGGGATACTGGACATATATCTAACGGGTGTTTCAAAAAGGAAGTAACTCTAAGATTAAGAAGGAAAGTAACGTATATGTTAATTTTATTTCTACCTACATGTCAGTTGGCAATACTGTATTCAAGGTTAGCAACATGAAAAATTGAAATGTTTCTTACATTCTAGTGCTATACCAGTATGAAGTCGTTTCTATTGTTTTGACTATGTCGTTTTCCAAGGAAAAATATGTGTTTATTATTGAGACTTAATTCGTGTATAAATCTTACGAACTAGTCAAAGACGAGTTCAGATAAAATTTTGTAACTGCAGTTGCTAATAAGTCTATAATATTGCGTTTGATTAATAAATTTCGAGAGACGAGGAATGTACATGATCGGAAAAGCACAAGTTAACCATCACTGTTAACAGTAGCAGTTCTGGAGGATGTGAAAAAAGTTTAACTCGCTTGCCCAAAAATCGCTCAGAGCGATCTTCACAGGCTGGGCTTTCGGGACTAATAAAACAGCTCATGCTTATGGCATCGGTGTATCTTTCAAGAACTAAATAAAGTAGACCGCATAAAACGTTTACAATATTGTTGTCGGTTTCGTTCTGTTGCTGAAGAGAACGTTATTGTAATTTAGGATTATGTTTATTTCAGCGACGAGGGACAGTTTCCCTCAGATGGTTACAGTAAAAGCCAAAACTACTGAAAATAGAGCGCTGAATATCCAAACGCTTTTCCTAAACTATCATTACAGGCACGTAAAATTAATGTTTGTTGTGTGTGTCATCCGGAGCCGTGTAATATGGTCTTTATTTTTTGACGATTGGTTTAGTGATATTTCTGCGGTCTACACCCCATTCGGTTGCCCTAGACCATAAGACCGAATGTCCGTGCCACGAAGACCTACTGTACCTCGGAAAGTTTATGCGACCATATATCTCCTAGTGTTAAACTAATTGCGTGAACGGTCTAAGTGTAGTGCACAACACCACTCGCTTAAAAAGTGAGCGGGGTCCCCCCGCTCACTTTCATATCTTAAACTAATTGGGTAGGCGCACCATTACTATACTACCCGTCTATACTAATATACATTAACTACGTCAATTCTAATAACATTTTAATATTAAAAACAGCAATTCGCTGCCACTTCTAGGTCGCTGTATGCCAGCAAGTAACTGTACACCATTTTAAGTTTATAGAGAGCTTAAATAATTGGCTGATAAACAGCCCTTAACAAAGAGCAGTTACCTGCGGAAGCGCGGTAGGAGTCTTTCCCTTAACAAATACTGATGCCGGTTGAACGTAGCAACCGTATGAAGGAACGCCCACACGGACTGGCAATGCGGCTCTCACCACATTGACTCGCCATTAGTGAGTGGCCAATTTTGCCCTTGACCTCTAAGCTCCAGGGTAGCCTGAGCTCTGGCTCCCCTCAAGAGCGGAGCAGTCGAACAACATATGTTCATCTCACTGAACCTCACCACAGATCTCATCAGTTTCCAGCCGGAACCTAAACAGATATTGCTTTAAATTTACGTGGTCGGGGGAGCACCTGGGCTCCCGTAGCCCTTAAAAAAATCGGAGACATACTATCCCCCCAAGTTCTGTATAAATCTATACAAGCACTTCCCTTAGTCATGGTGTCCCATTCTCGCTGACATGCTTCCTTCGCGAGGCTCTTTCGCAGATGGGAGATGGGCAACTATTTGAAATTTAGCTCCGGTGCATTGAGATCATTTTGGTACAGACCCGGCCGAAAATCGCATCCCAAATACCTACACATCCCTGTCTCTTCGCAATTTCAACATGGCCGCTCGAAGCTTTACCACTAAATCGATTGGGAGTGTCTTCCCCAATATGGTAGTAGCCTCGTAGGAGGTTGTTTTAACACCCCAGTGCATACAATAATATGTTTTGCGTTATTTTATTGATATAGCATTTCCTTCCTTGTGTTGGAGTTCTGTTCTCTATCAGTTGGAACTCTACAACTCTGTTGCTCTGCAGGCCGTGTTACGGGACTATTGGTCCAACAGAACCGCTCTGCATAAAGATGCGCGCCTAGTTGTGGAAAAGTCCGTAACCAGGGGAAGTCCGTCGGGTTCCGTTCTCGGTCCCCTGTTGTAAAACCTGGTATTCGACGGATTTCTAGGATTGATAATCCCAGATGGGGTCACTGCCCAGACTTTCGCCGGTGACTTCCTCCTTTTTGTTCGTGGAAATTCATGACCACAGCTGGAATATAAAGCGCAAGCGACTTTTTCAACCGCAGAGAGCGATATGGATCGCCAAATTTAAATATTTCTGTGCCCAAGACGAAGTATATGCTTCTCAATGAAAATATGCTTCTCAATGATGCAGACAAATTGTCTTACAGTCGAAACTCGCACAATAAATATAAAGGATGTGTAATCAGCTTCTGAGAGTTTATAAGTACCTAGGTGTTTTGTTGGATGAGAAATTGCTGTTTAGCAATCACATCAGACAAATAGCGGTGAAAGCTATCTCTGTGATGCACAAGCTTAGGCGGATAGTTCAAATGGCTGTCAAATGTACATGGTGTACCGAGGTGTCTTCGAAAGTATGCTCAGTTACGCGGCGCCAGTATGGGCGCACAGGTTGGATAGAAATCGAGCACTTATTTAATATTTGATGAGTGCCCAGCGCAGAGCCCTTATTGTGTAGACTGGGATGTTTAAAACAACCTCCTACGAGGCTACGACTCTTCTGGGAAAGGCTCTTCCAGTCGATTTACTGATGAAGCTTCAAGCGGCCATTTGGAAATTGCGAAGAGGCAGGGAGGCTTAGGTATTTGGGATGCGGAGCAAAACGCTATCTCAATGCACAGGAGCTAAATTTCGAACAATTGCCCATCTCCCGTCTACGAAAGAGACTTCATAGCTTCGCGATGGAAGCACTGAAGCGAGAATGGGACACCATGACAATGGAAAGGTCCTTGTATAGATTTATACTGGACTTAGGGGGATGATATGCCACTGGTTTGTTTTTAAGTGCTACGGGAGGCAGGTGCTCTCCCGTAGCATAAACTCTCTGTAAACATAATTTAAATCAATGTCTGTTTAGGTTCCGCCTAGCAACTGATGAGCTGTGTATCTGCGGGGAGGTACAGTCAAATGAACATATGTTGTTTGACTGCCATGCTCTTGGGGGGACAGTCGAACAACATATGTTCAAGAGTTCAAGTCATCTTGGAGCTTAGAGGTCAAGGGCAAAGTTGGCCACTCACTAACAGCAAGGCAATGTGGCGAGAGCCTCACTGCCGGATCGTGTGGGCGTTCCTTGCTAGGTTCAACCGACATCAGTAGTTGTTGGGGAAAAGACTTCTACCGCGCTTCCGCAGGAAGCTGCTCTTGGTAAGGCTGATTATCAGCCAGTTATTTAAGTTCCATCCGCAAATGATATTCAGATACTTGCTGGCATATAGCGACGTAGACGTGGCAGAAAATTGCTGTCTTTTCGTTTTAGATAATTAATTGACGAAATTTGATTACATTTGAATTAATATATTTGAACTAGTATAGACCTACCCAATTAGTTTAATATATGACAATTGAACGACGGGGACACGTAAGCGAGTGTTGTGCGCTACGCTTAGACTGTTCACGCAATTAGTTTAGCTCTAGGAGCTTTTAGATACTGGTCGCTTAATCGTTTTGAGACACAGTAGCCCTTCGATGGCACAGATATTCTGTCTTATCTAGGGCGACCGAATGGGATGGTTGCGGGAGAAATGCTAGTAAACCAATCGTCACAAGCAGTGACAGCTAAAAGTGCAGTGGCGATCAATTACAACTCCCAGATATTTTGTATGTGATACTCACCAATTCTGAGTCTTAACTGCCCAATTCTCCTCCTGTCTGTTAAGGTGATAAATTCACTGTTACCGCCAGTAACAGTGTACTGTTCACTACTTCCTATCCGGGCACCGACTAGTTCAAGTGCCGCATTTCCACGCTCTTCCACTTAAGCTTGTTCCTACCCCCCCTTTCACTAAAATTGCCACATCGTCCGCAGATGCTACATACTGTCTTTGTCTTAGGGAGCAATCTGAGCCTTACCACCTCGTCATTAACAACTGTCAATAACAGCCAAGTACGCCAAAGTAGGCAAAGTACGGAACTTGAGGTTCTCCCCTACTGACCTGTAAACTAACCCGCTCACTCCGCGATGCAGTTTGTAGCCACCTGTTCCTTAAGTATTTATATATTTTTCTACATAGATAGTCGCTGATGCCCCTATCTCTCAAGGCCGTCAAAATTGTTTGCCATCTAAGTGATCCAAAGGCGATTTTTACATCTAACAATATTACTAAAGGCAGGCCTCTTGTCTTCCATGTTCCTCTTCTCAATTCTCAGCCCAAGTTATGAACTTGTCTTAATCGCTTGGATTGTTGTTCGATCCATATGGAATCCGAATTGATTGGGAAGCAAATCGCCTTGCTGCTCAGCTCTTTGGTTATTTTTATAGTATAGCTATCATTCGTTCTACGTCCTTGTCTATAGTGTTCATAAAGCATAGTGGGTGGAATTCTAATGTGATGTCTTCTCCCAGGTTCCTTCCAGCACCTGGGAAATTCATTATTCTCTAGCGCTGATTGATTACTTCTACTGTTGTCCATGGGATTGCTTTCATTAGACCTTTTAGTACCGTAACTGGTACGCCATCAGGACCCGAGCTTTTCCTATCTGCCAATTTATTAATTACATATTCTTTTTCGTTCTCTGACAACCTCTCATTCTCGCTCATAATCTGACCTATGAGCAATTCATCATCACTGGGAAGAAGTGTAACTAGCTGCGTAATGACTTGCTTCTGCCTGAGGACGGCCAGTTTTCTTCCGAACCTCTGGGTAATGATCTAGTATGCCCGCCCCACGGGTCAGCGTCCAATTTTTCACAGAGTTCCCTCCACGGGCAGTCTTAGTAATTTTTGTTTCATAGTTGAGCTTCCTTTACGTATTATCTTGCTGGACCGTAGTGTTCCTCACTACCTGTGCGCCTCAATATTTGCATATTATGTCTTAACCTTTGGTTTGCTGGCATTTCTC
>JAAAKQ030274011.1:0-10564 GCA_010016005.3 Zanna intricata | reverse complement strand
TGGAAAAAAGTTATTTTGAAATCGTCCATTATAGAAAAGGATGACAGAGTTTAATTAATAGAAAAATATTAAAAACTGATACTTTTTTTTAGTTTTTTAAGACATTTTTTAGTTAAAAGATAAAATCTCCATTTTACTACATCGTTATTATGAAACGAATATATAATTTCAGCCTCGTCGGCAAAGATAGCATAGTCGTAACTCCTAAGTTTTTACTAGAAAATAAACCATGTTTAATATATATAAAACCGCAGTATTTTTAATATCTAAATTTTATAATATAACAATGTTGGTAATTTTTATTTTCCTTTTTGAATACTTTAAATTAAGAAGTTAACTATCAAATTAATACTTAATAAACTACTAAATTGATACTTAATAAACTTCAGTAAAAAAAAAATAGCTCTTTAAATATTCCTAAAAATCACATTAAAACAATATGATTATAATAGTACATCACAATTTTGTGGAATAATTAATGTTTATTGAGATAATATATTAAATATAACCCATTAACTTGTTTTTAATCGACTTATAAAAGTCTATAATAGTATCTTTAAAAATATAGTTTTCTACATACGTGTACGCACATACATTGGATTAGAAAAGAGATTGATTAAAATAATTTTTTATTTCTTATTACAGGTAAGGTATCAATCATAGGTGTTTTAAAAATATGTTTATTATGGAAAAGATGTTTCGGAGGGAAGTGAATAGTGGATATTTAAGAAGCATTCGCAAGGTGACTTGCTGCTGGGAGTAATAGTGGAGTGAGAATGCCGTTTTTCTCAATGCCAAACCAAATTTTCTCCACCTTGCCCTGAAAAAAATTGTTATTACTAACATTATACTATTCATAATTTTATTATTTTAATATTAGTCTACTTACTAATTTTTTTTATTGCCTTTTGACTGTCTGCTCATAAGTTGTACTATTTTTTTTTCTTTATTCTTATAATAGTAAAAGAAAAAAAAATAGTTTTTAATTTTTTTTATAATTACAGGAAAAACTTTCCATACTGGATTCTTCTCGATATCAGCAACATTACCCCGATGATAAATCTCCTTCATTGATGTTCCTGAGTCAGACTATGATTGAAATACTCGTATATCTATAGTACATATTTTTATCTGGCAAATCTATTAATTATTAATTGTTGATTAATGATCCTGATGAGATAACAGATAAACAAACTAGTCAAATTTTTCATTATTCTTGGTAAGGGACACCTCTTTAGTTCTATCTAAATTATTCATCTGATCATTGGAGTGGTTAAGTTAAACTAGTTATATAATCGATTATCAATCACACGAATACATGCGCTCTTGAAGCAAGTCATAATAGTAATTCTTTTTAAGAAATTATGTTAAAATTTGAAATAATTTCCAAATGATAAAATAAAAATGGATAATTTAATGAAAGTTTATAGTCTGATTGATATTTAATTAGAAATTTAGAAATGATGAGAGAAATTCATGTGTAGCAAAGTAGTATGAAAACATTTTTATAAAAAAGAAAAAATCGTATTTTAAATACAATGTTATAGAATAACATTTTTTTTCCGGTTTCATAAATTTAAGACAATTATGTTACTGATGGTTTCCTTTAAAATTATTAATTTTTTATTTCTTAAGTTTATTAGCTGATAAATTTTATGTCAAACTGTATTAAGTTGAGTAGACAAACATTAACCAAAACAATTTTAAATTAAAGATATAAATCTCAGTTTCTTCAGTATTAATTTGTGAGAAGATGAATTTCTGTTTGTCTGAAAGTGACTAAAGAGGTACTAATTACACTCCTGCTGCGGTTCAGTTGGTTGTGGCAGAGATGATATGAATGCAATGCGACTGAGATTTTGTTAGTCGCCCGATCGATCCATGAGACATAAAGAGCGGGCTGCTGGCGACATGACGGCTCCTACACCTTCCCCCTCCACATAAATGACTTTAGTTGAAAATCTTATACAGTGTACTGCATTTCAGTTACTGTAATACTAAGAGAAATAGTTTTAAATTTTATTCGATTTTTTTATAAGAATTTAAAAAAAAATTGTATTATGAAATAAATATTTTTCATTAAAAGAAAGTGGTTTATTTGAAATAAAATCTAAAAAAAATTTATCTAACACAATTTTACCACTATTATAGAAAAAAATAGGTTTCAAGGAATTTAAGCTTAAGTTTTCATTTTAACATATATGCGCTATTTCTGTTAAAAGCTTTGTTATAAAACAAATTTTCCGGATTAAATTTCCAATTTTTTTTTTCAGTGCTTAAATTATAACTATGGACTGAAATGCCACCCTATTCTTTTAACTTGAAACAGCTCATGAAAAAGACTACATCACTACCAAAAGGATTATGCACATACTACCACTTATCACCCACACTGCTTCCACTTGAGTAAAGGATTCATCCCAATTTATTTTATACAATGTTTGTTATTTTAATTAATTGTCAGATTATTTAACTTCTCTAAAGTTATATAAATAATTCTAAGAGGATTCAAGGTAAACATTAACCAGCAAAAAGAGGTGAATAATATTTAGATACCGTATTTCATTTAACAAGACAAAATTGCTGAAAATAAAAATCAGTTCCAATAGTGAATTATAATCACATTGCAGATTTAATCAGATTAGGAATTCTAATAAATCGATTCTTTTAATTTACTGATTAAATTATTTAATTCTTGTATTTTTTCGATAGATGGGATTTTTTATGCTTTTAAAATTTTTATAGATGTTTTATTATTAAGCTACATCAAATGTAGCTTAAGATTTACATATCTTAACTTTTATAAATATACTCGTAAAATACAAGAGTTAAAAGTTTTACGTAAATAATAATTTATCTTTTTCATTGGAAAGACTTTTAAGAATTCTTGGAAATTAAACTACTTATTTCACAACTCACATCAATAAAAAGAAAATTATATTTTGATGTGTTCTAGGAAAGACTATAACTTTTTTTATCTTATTTAATGATATATCATTTGATCACATAATATCTTAAGATTATATATATATAGAGCTTGCTAATCCATACTAAAATTTAACTGTATAAAAATAAAGAGCAATTATTGTATGGAAAGTAAAACTGCTAAAATACTGATGATTAATTTAAAAAATGTTTATACATTATAAAAAAATATATGAATATTCATTACAAAGTAATAATTGAAAACGGAAGACGTTCAGCCGGGTGATAGAACTCAATTAATATGTTGTTAACACAATGAAATACTACCTTGAAACTGATGGAAAATAATAATTAAAAGTATGCAAATAAAGTATAACATTTGACCCGCTAAAGCAGTGAAATTAAAACTATATAACTGTTGAGGAAACAAAAATAAATAAAATCTTTCACAAAATTATATTCTGCTAAGTAAATATGTACATATTCTATTATGAATTATTAAATTACTACCATTAAAGTAATAAAATTCAGGTCATCCATGTTTTCCCTCCCCCTCTTTGTTGTAATAATATACTATCATATTTTAGCCTTAAATAATGTATCTTAAATAAAATTTTTTGAATAAATTATGTTGAAAATCTTAGAAAATAGTTAAAGATGAATATATTGAAACAAAAAATACATTTCATTATTTATAGAATCAAGCGAACAATTCTACTTTTTACCATAATAATGGATTTAATTTTTGTTTTCTTCACGTTGAATCATATAAATAAATAATACCATAAAAATTGCATTGGAAAAGTAAAAAATTTCGTCTTTTAACTTAAATTTTATAATATAATCTTTCAGTAAAAATTCATAAATTTATGTGTAATTAAACTTATCTTAATAACCAACATGAAAAAACTTTTTAAACCTTAATTTTCACACATGCAAAAAAAAAATAAAAAATAAAAAAAACTATAAATTCAGTAATACAAAATTATTTTGGATGTTGTGAATTAAAATAGACAGGGGAAAAAAAAGATGTTAAAATTTAGGAGTTGTTAAAACAATGAGATCTTCATAAAACTTTGAAGAAAATTTGTTAGCCCTCTGTCACATTTTTTCTTTAACCCTTTGAAGCGAAACATTGTCTCTGACTCCCAAGAGAAATTTCAAGCGGTAACTGTAAGAAAACTGTTAGTACTGTTACCTTCTCTATGTAATTTTAGCAGCGAACTGTCAGAAGTATAAGTGGCAATTTTTTAATAGTAGTGGTTGAGTAATTTTCTATGTATTTCACAACTGCTTTATATTATATAAAGAAGTAATGCAACAAAGTATTAATGTGATTTAAACATTTTTTTTTTTAATACCTTTATTTATTATAGTCGCATCAACAATTAAAGTTATTAGCGAATTATTGTAATGTAATTGAATCGGTAAATTTCCAGCCCTGAAAAAACTCAAGTCGACTACTACTGACACGAATGGTTAATCGAAACCCAACCACCAAAAAACATCGGTATCCGATTTTAATCTAGTATTCAAATCCGAATAAAAGTAACTACCTTTAATAGGTAGGTTAATAGGTAAAAGTTTAATAATAGGTTTAATGGTTCTAACTTCTTTTATTAAGATTTGAACCTGAGAACTCCGACTTCGAAATCAGCTGATTTACGACGACGGGTTTATCACTAGACCAACCCGGGGTTGATTTAAAAGATTTTTTTTTTTAATTTTGTCCTATATTTTTTAATAACTTTTATAGTTCAGAAATACATATATTTATATATATATATATATATATATATTTTAAGTTGTCTTAATAATGTAGAATTATTTATGGGAACGATAAATCCATATTCGGAAAAATATTGAATTACTAAATGTAAAATATAATGTTTTTATAATTCACTGTTCAAACTTACAAGAAAAGTTTTTCTCTGTTTTTTTTTTTATCGTAAGATATTCTGATATAGAATATTCCGAAAACTCAAATATTAAAATTCCGGAAAGCTATTAATCAAATACAGTTCGTTAAATAAATATATCCCACGCTTTCCTGAATGTAATTTGATATATTAGTAAAAATTGAATTTATCATTATAAAAAAAATTATAAAATATAAAAATTGCAAACATAAAATATATAGGACAAAATCGTCAAATTAAGGAAATTTAATTATAAAAAAGGTTGATTAAGAACCCTAGTTATTTAAATGTAATTCTCAAGATAATACTGATATTATTTTATCAAAATTTTATACATATACTGTGTTAACATTTAATGCATTTAAATTCTCTGAGAAAATTACTACAATGAACGTATATTATGAAGTCGGATGTTGTAAGACAAACGTGCTATTCTTTAGTTATTATATTTCATTATAATTACTTATAATTTTCGGTTATTTGAATATGCAGGGTTAATTGTAATAAAAACTGCATAATATTTTTCTCCTTCTAAATCAGCACAATCACATGAAAAGGAAAAAAACAGTTATTCACTAAACAGTTATCAGTGAGATACTGATTTTTAAGGAAATTATGCTTTTCGTAGATGTTTTCCTTATAAACTTATAAAGAAACAGAGTTAGGGTGAAAATATAAAGGAAGGATTTAATTTAGGATTTAAGTCGTAAAACAAGTATGCGTAGTAAAACAATCCTTTAGTTCTGAAGGTTGGGATATATAATAACTGTAATACTAAACTGTAAAACTAACATATTGTGTTGGGTCTACATTGAAATAACTTGCAGGCCGAAGAAAAACGACGATAGATAAGGTTAATTAAGCCTTTCAAATAAAATAAGGGACCAAAATAGAGAAATGACCTAGACCGGTGGGGAGTGCTCATATCGGTATGGACACTCCCTATTAGAGTGAGCAACAAAAAATAAAGACCATGAGCCGGCGGATGGGACGGGGCTCGGAAACGGAATAGTCAAATCCGGTCGCCCCGCTCCAAAAGTTAGAGTCAAGACACGAAGAAAGATGTAGACCCGACGGACCGACCTGCCATACCGGACATACAGCCGGTAGGCAGGGAGGACCGTTAGAGGCAAAAGACTCTCCCCTGGGCTGAGTTTTTTAATTGCTGGTCTGGTCCAGGGGTGTAGAGGGGAAAAAAAAGAAAAAAAATTAAGCCTTTCTGACATCCTGGTCAGGCATGGCATTTTTAAAAGACGCTATAAATCATTCATCTCATCCTCTGAAGCAATACCCAACTGTTATGCCGGAGGAAATAAAGTGTTACTCATTTAAATGACATCCTAATATCAAGAACTGATATTATCATTAGGGCTCAATAATCAAGAAAACCATAACGGGTGGTAGTGTGGATAATTCATTATTCTGGTGGTAAAAATTCGAAATAAGTGCGTACATCTCCCCTGAGAACTTGCTTTAAGTATGTCACTGGGTAGCCCTTAAAGAACGGATTAATTTCCTTTGATATAGTGAAAAATTTTACGTAAAATGTTTGGAAATTTTATTAAGTACACATGTACTTAATAAAATTAAGCCTTTTAATTAACCCTTTTGTTTATCTAGAGTTGCCAAACAACATTACGAATTGACAAGCAAATCCCTTAACTTCTGTTTATTTTTTTTACTGCCTGAAGTTAAAACTACACCTAACTTTAGTTTAATTGTAATGAAAATATTGTCCAAGTATTCTCTTAAATAAATAGATTTACATTTCCTGATCAACATTTGATAAATTATAAAAATATAATTTTGTAAGGAAACTAATTTAGATGATCCATACTTTTTAACGAATTATAACATTTGTATAGTCTGTATTAAGAATTTTTTTTCCGAAACTGAATTTTTTATTGTAACAATCCAACGTAATATACATTTTTTGAATGTTAGGGAAGATATAAAAAAAATCTACGGCATTTTCTGTTAAGAGATAACAAAATTTATTTTATTATTAAATTTACAAAATTTATTTTTATTAAATTTCTAAGTTGAGTATTTAATTTTCAATTTACAATTCAGTACTTTTTTATTCAGAATTATTACTTACTCGATCTTCTAAAACAATGAAGTGATACTGATCTGATAGTTATCAATATTACTTATAGCAATACTTATAAGAACTTATCAATAGAAGTAATACTGAATGAAGAAAAAAATATTTATTTACCGTTTTCTGAATTTGGTTACTTTTTACGCTGTTCAGTGTTTTGTAAATAATACATGAACATTATACTTATAGATTTATTACAGTTGAAAATAGTCTCGTAAGTTACGTGTATCAAAAAGATAATTTACAATTCGCGTATAATTTTTATTCAAATAAGGCGATCATTTAAAATGTTTGAAAATACCTGCTCGCCTAAATTAAAGACGAAAATATAAAAACCACAAAATTATTACTAATATTCATTAATGATTAGATTTAGGACAGCAGATGCAGCAAAAATGTCATGAAAAAGAAAGAAGAAAAAAGGAACTTAAAGAACTAATAAAGGTTTTAAAGAAGGTAGGTTAAATTATATCTGCCAATAGGTACGCTTTAGTTAATTATGGTTAGTGTGCTCTTTTTGTTCTACTCTACACGTATCTATCAACTTGATCCCTTCTATTCAGCGCTCTAATTGCAACTAATCTACCGTATAGTTACTTTTGAATGACCCTTTTATTCTGTTGAAATAAACATTTTGAACACTTAAGCGGATCCCGTCTTTATAGCGAATAGAGTAATAAATCTATATTTCCTATAAATATATCTTTCATCTTAATTAAATGTCTACATAACTATTACTGTTTTATGAGCAGTCAGAGATTTTTCTTTTATGAACGACCAGATTAATAACTTTTACCCGTTTAATGTTCTATTTCCGGGATAACTTCCTCTAAACTCGATACCAGTGTTACAGCAATATTATTAGACCTGATTAGTATCTAAAAAAAAAAAATAATAATAAGGAAAATAAAAAAGCTATTACCTTCAGAAAAATAAAATAATAAAAAATTGAAATTTTGAAACATGTTAAACAGAAAAATATTTTTAAAAAAGTGAGGTAATAATAAATTTCGAAATACAGAGATATCCAGATGAATAAGTCAGAAACCTATTTGAGCAATCTTGTTAGAAAGGCACTAATGATTAAATTTCTACGACAAAATTGATTAATTCAATTGAAGGAAGATTAATATCGTATATTAATATAATATATATTTTATTAAATATATTTATATTAATTAAATATAAAGGTAAACAAAGAAAATGTTTTATATTAAAAAAAAATAGTAAAATACATACTGATATATTGAGATGAAAATATACTTGTAGAACAGAAATAAGTACACTGGTATATACCAATATATCAACGTATTATATATATATATATATATAGTGTCCCACGAAAAGGTGTACGCTTTTGATTTAATATCACTCGCCCATTCCATTCCTGCACAGATTCTTGGGTTCTGCCACTCAAGATCTTTCACCTTTATATGGTACTCGCTACCGGTCATGTTTAACCTTCCTCTCATATATTGGGTAAGCGGATGCACGGTAATTTTTTTCCTGCTTGGTGACACAGATAGACCAAAAATTATCATAGGAAGAATTTTTTATCATGTCGATTTTTAATATTGATGACTGCTTTTTTTCTCTGTATTTGAAGTCGGAATTCAATATACCAACTCGCACTAACGTGTAGTGGGCGGTTACGAAAATATTAAGGTCCAAGCGGATAACTTTGTTCAGTACCCACCATTACTGTTTTTGATAACGCAGGAGAGAGTATCATTGATTTTTTCTAAGGACTCTCACTATTGGTCATCAATTAGGTCATTGTTGATGTCTACAATAATCACCAGTTTTGTTTTCTCATGAAGATTTAAGTTGCAGAGCATGACCTCTAACCCTTCTTCAGTTCACACTGTCATAACATACCTGTGAACCTGTCAAAACAGAAGTTATATTAGTACACATGTCTTGAATACTTTTATAGTACCTGTAAAAAAGAATTAGTAATCTTAATTGATAATATTTATATATCCACCATTTGACATTGCCATCTAAGCGGATCCATCAAAGTACCATCTTTAGGTAGTTCAACACATATGACTTGTGTTGGTGGAGGAATGCTAACACATCTTCCAGATTCCATATGAGCAGGATGATATTAGTATTGAAACCATATATAGAAAGTTCAAGAGATGTCAATTTATAGACGGCAACTGAAGGATGAAAGTATATCAATATTATTTAGAATGTTTAATTAATTATTTATATTTACTTTAATGTTTAATTACTTAAAATTTGCAATTATTAAACAGCTATTTCACTCACCTGAATAACAACAAAAAACTGACTTAATATTTTGCTCTTTGGAGGGAGATTCATCACACAAAAAACAAAATTTTGGTGATCTTGAATTTTTTTTTTTCATTTTTGGAATAATACAAAAAATATTTTTATCTTGTTTTTTTTTGTGACCTAGAACTTTTTATTTATTTTTTGTATCATACAAAAAAAAACATATTTTTTGACCTCAAATCTTTTATTTCATTTTCGGTATCATACAAAAACTTGTCTTTCACGTGCGCGGCAGTTCGTTTTTTTTTTGCGCGCGGGGATTTTTTTTTTGGTACTTCAAGATGGCTGCCGTGACGTCACGTAGGTTACGACTAGGAGCGGGGCCAGAGAGCGAGGATTAGGTCACATGACACAATGCTGGTGTCTGTTGGTTCCTGGCACAGGAGCCCCACTTTCCTATTAATAATAATAATATAATAAAATATCTTCCCAATCAATTATTGGAAATTGGTATGAAAAATTCATATACGATAATTAAAATTATATATTTCTTTTAAATAAAAAATTACATACAAATTGATTCCAAGTAGCAAGTCCATCTCTTGGGAAAGTTAGCCAAAAATAAGAAAACATTCGCATAAACATAGATCAGAAAACGGTTCGTTAGTGAGTTCCCACTCGCGAAATATTTACCTTGCTTTCTCCTCCCGGTGTGAAATTAAATTGTAATAACATTTTTGGGGTACAGGAATAGATATTGATTATCTAAGAAATTGAATAAAAGTTATTTCAAACCTCCATCTTTCTTAGGTTTTCAGTGAAATTGGCTAAAATACGAAAAGATTTTCCTGAAAAATACACTTTTTTGTATTTGGAATAAAAAAACTGTTTAAAATAAGTGAATAAAAGCCGTTTAATTTATTACTGTATTCTTAATTATTATTTGGTTATTGTTTATTATTATTAATATTATACATATATATATACTCGTATATATATATACATATATATATGTATATATATTGTTTAAAGTTCGTTATTCTATGTAATATGAACGTAATCTATACATATAAAAATGAATGTTTGTCTGTCTGTATGTCTCTTATGCATTCCTAAACCGTTCATCCGATTGCGATTAAACTTTTATGAGTTGTTGTGCGCCCCCGCGATGGTTTTTGAATTAGTTTGAACCCGCTAGGTGGCGCTGGGGTCGAGATATTTCAAAAAATTGTATTTATAGTCCGATTTGACTAATATTCAGAATATACAGGGTTTGATACACTCTGTATATTCTTGGAACCCAAATTTAATTCTGAGAAAAGTAATACAAAAATTATTAACAAAAAACAACAAGAATTTCAAGAAATATTAA